>JADRCC010139569.1:0-13402 GCA_019843855.1 Hylomyscus alleni
TATATATATATATATATATATATATATATATATATATATATTCTGTCACAATCGCCTTTTGTAACACACACCTTTTATAAAAAACAATAAAAAATGCAAAGCAAAACCCATCAAGAAACCACTTTCCCTTCCTATCTTTTCCTATCTTTTTTCCTGATTAGTTTCTCACTCAGATCATTCTATATTTGGGATAGTTTTCATCCCAACCACCCCATTTCATTCCCTGCCCACCATAAATTCCTAACCATTTCACGATACGAAATGCATTCAATACAAATCAAAAAAGTTCTCATTGTCTTAAAAAGTCTCAAAACTGTCAAAAGTTTAAAGTATCTTACGACACTCATGGGAATATCTTTAATATAGCAGAGTATATGTAATGTCTTTAACAATAACATGGAAAAGCAAATTACTAATTCTCAACATAAAATGTCACAGGTTGTACACTCCCATTCCAAAAGTAAAGAATTAAGACATAATGAATAAACAATACCAACACAAACTTGAAACTCAGCAGGGGAAATACCAAATCCTGTAATTCTGTTTCTGGTGTCAAAGAGCTTACATGCCTTTAATCCTCTAGCTTTGCTGCTTGGAACATAGATATCTCTCTATATTGACCTGATTCCAGTCCAGGTGTGTAGCTCTTTGGTAAATGTCTCACTGATCTGTCATCTCTAACATTCTGGAGCTTCTATCATGACCCAGGCTTTACATTCACAATTTCACATAATGGCCTGCTATAACATCCTGGCCTCTCATGTCCTTCATAAAGAGAGTCATCTGTCACATGTTGCTTTAAGGTATGAATATGTATTACTTTGAGTAAAGAGAGTATATTAAATATGATGATTTCAGTTTCATTGGTGCTTTGGTCAATCCTCTGCTGCTATACTTGAACTAGAGTTAATTAATAAGGATAAAAGACAGACTGGAGTAACTATCCAGAAGGCTAATAGGTCAAGGAACCACATTCGATGGGTGTTCTTGCAGTTTGGGACTCTACAAGTCTGAGAGGAGAACAATATAACTCATAGAAGGAATTTTACAACAAAGAATCTGTTTCATGTTAATCCATAAACCTAATATTAATTAATTAATGAGAATGGAGTCACCTTGACCTAATAACCACTTAAAGCTCCTACCTGATCCATTCCTTGATATTTCAAGAGGGCTTAAATTTCTTTTTAAGTGAATATACTAAATGTTAAGGTCCATTATAATTTCATACATACATTCCATCCTAAGCAGTTCATATTTTGTTCTTAATACACTCATTCTTTTGTCTCTAATACACTTTCACCAACCTCATTCCTTCCTATAGTATAGTTCCCTTCATAGTTCCCCTCCTATTTTGATATTATATAAATATATAAATGAATACATATGTGCAATTGCATATCATATATAAATATAAATGTATGTATTTATTTTTAATATAATTTTAATACTACCTTAAAAGTTTTTACAGTCTTTATTAGTCTCAATACTGTCAAAAATCTAAAGTATTTTGTATTACTCATGGCAATATCTTAACATCCTTATAAAAGAAAAGAAAAATAGACAATCATAGTATATATTCTTATGTCATATTCATCTCTCACTCATCCTTCCCATTCTTTATTTCTTCTTCCTTCTCAAATATTTACCTTTTAATTTATAGTCATATGTGTTCATGCATATGTCAGAAGATGAATGTCAAATTTGTCTTTTATCTTGAATTACTCTATCTTGTTTTCTGCTTCCTAAGCCCATTAAATTTCCTTTTGTCCCACAGAATTCCATTCAGCTCAGATGAAACTCTGAAAATAAATGTAATATTTGTCTGAGGCTGGCTTCTTTTCCTTAGCATGAGAATTTGCACTTATATCCACTATTCTGTAAAGTGGTAGATTTTTCAGGTTAATAAACCTCAATTTTATGTATACCATAGTTTATCTATTTATGTGTGTTTATGGACATTAAACCTGTTTCAATATCTTAGCTGTTTTTGCAAATAATGCTACATGAAACATTGATGTGCCCATATCTTTCTGTTATGTAAACTTAGAATACTTTAACTACTTACAGGGAGTAGTTTAGCTTGTTAGCTTGTTAATGTCATAGTTTTCTGTTAATTGTTTTTAAGGGTCTACCACTTACACGTGTCCAGAAGGTAAGGGCTGTTTCCAGCATCACAAAATCCTCAATCCAAGTCTTTCATTAACATATAAATTTCAGTTGACTGATAGTTTAATCAATTATTATAATAGTAAAACTTTATTTTTTAATTATGTATTCATTTAAAATATACTATAAATATTATTTCACATGTGCTTATTTTTCCTGATTAATTTTATAAAGGTATCCAGGCATGGTGGTACACATCTTTAATCCCAGGTCTTGTGTAGCAGAGGTAGGCATATTTCTAGCAGTTGAAGGCCAGCCTGGTCTACAAAATATGCTCCAGGCCAGTCAAAGTTACACACTGATACACTGTCTCAAAACAAGAAATTTTATTCATTAATTTTTAAAAGAAATAATTAAATTTTTAGATTCAAAACTGTTGGGTTAAAACTTCTAAACACTTTCAAGACTCTCACGTCTAAAATTATATAATTTTATTGGGTTATGTTCATGCAGTAATGTTAAACAAGATGATCAAATTCTGGTGATCTCAATGCAACTACATGCATTAGTTGCTTATTGATGTATCTAATAAATTAGCATAAACATATGACTTAACATACATTTATATTAAAAAGCTTCTATTCCTTAGGAATTTAAAAAATATATTTAACCTATACTCTTCTCTTCAGGGTCTTACTGGAGAATAGTCAGAAATTGTGCTGATACATTCTTCTCAGAAGATAAAATTAAAGAATATTCCAATTCTATGCTCATTTAGATTATTACAGAATTAATTTCTGAAAGTTCCATTTAATTTTGTCAACTAGAACTCTCCAAATGGCTTTGCCTTGTGTCTTTATATACTAGATTTTCACAACATGATAGCTTTCTCAAGACACATCTGGTAATGAAGATTTTGTATTATGATGACAATTGTTATCTTAACAGTTTTGATATTTTCTATGGATTAAAAACATCACATGTCAAACTTAAACCTTCTAATATAAATGTTTGCACAGGGATATGGACAATTCAATTTAGAATACATCAAAGACCACATACAGACTCTGGAATCTACAACAAATTGCTATTTGTTTTATTCTTTACAATTTTAGAAGTATTAAATATTAACTTACTATTTATTACAGAATCAAATTTTTTTGATTACTAAAATAAAAAAAGTGGTCAACAATATTAAATGCTGCTTGCCAAACATCCAATAACATAAAACGTTCACTCTAAAATAAATCATAAATTGCCTAGAGCTATTTCTGTACTTTGTGGAAATTTACTACACAACATTATTCCAAGAGAAAGCTAAGTTCAGAGTTCATAATACTCATGAGATTGCTATTTAGAACTAGACTACAATGCCTAAGTTTGATATTTGCCCTACCATTTAGCAGTCTGTAAATTCAGTTCTCTATGCACTCTGAGTATCAGTGTCCTCACATGCAATGTTTTGCATATATATATTCTTATATATAAAATTGTAATGCTTTATATAAAATATATTAAAAATATGTGGATAATTTATGATATATAAGGTTATATATTATATGTTATGTATTGTTTTGATATATTAATTGGTAAATATATTAGTATATAATAGATACCAGATACTATAGATAATAGATAATATTCATATATATTATATATATATATATGAAACTTATATATAAGGATAGTGAAACTCAGTAAGCACAGAGAACTTAATTCACAGATTGATAAATATACATATCTGTAATATACATATTAGTAAATATTATTTACTATGTATAGTAGATATATATGTATATGTGTGTATGTATAATATCCATAAGTACTTAAACATACATATATTTCTTTCTATTTTCAAGACTCTTTAAGTATTGTAATACAAATTTAGTTCTTTTATGTTTAACAATAAACTTGTAAAATAGTTATTTTGAAATATGTCACCATAGAATGTGGAAAATATAAAGTTATGAGATTTAAATGACTTAATTTATTTAAATGCCATGGAACATTGTTTAACACATCTAAAATGCTGTGTAAATGTTAGCCATTATCATTATTATGAGGAACATTGTGTTCAGTGCTCTGGATGGTATAAAGCACAAAATATCATATTTAACCTCAAAATATTACAAAAATAAATCATTCTCAAGAAAATAGTGTAATCCCAGCACTTGGGGGGCAGAGGCAGATGGATTTCTGAGTTTGAGGCCAGCCTGGTCTACAGCATGAGCTACAGGACAGCCAGGGCTATACAGAGAAACCCTGTCTTGAAAAACCAAAAAAAAAAAAAAGAAAAAAAAAAAGAAAAGAAAGAAAATAGTGAAATCATGATTATGTTACGTGTTAAAGGGAATGTGTCTTAATCTAGAACTTTATCTTAAGATTTGAAGGACAAAACTCTTTTATAAAATGTTTATTCCCCTAAAGGAACAGCATAACCAGGAAGCTATCAAAGCAAATTCTTAAACAGTGTGAGAAGGAAGCATAAGTGTACCTCTCCACAATTGTCAGTTTCCAGAAAGGATAAGTGCTGAAAGGGAAGGACACAGTTCTATTTAAGGGACAGGCCACTGAGAGTTTGAACACAAACCAGTGAATATATAGATAATACAAAAATATTATATTATGTGCATTATTATATATATGCATGCATGCACAGGTACGTGTGTGTGCATGTGTGTGTGTATGTGGTACACATATATTCATTAAGAGAGGTCATTGAGGGCATGAGATCCTATGGAACTGGAGTTATGTTATAGGTTTTTGCAACTATTATTTACCTTAGAAACAATTTCACCTCATGAATATCTGTTCAGTTAGCTATCATTCTTGTTATTGCTTTCTCAGCAAACACGATGATTTATCACAATGAGCAATTCAACAATAATAACATCAGAAAGGAAAGGAGGGAAGGAAGGAAGGAAAGAGAGAAAGAAAGAAGGCAGGCAGGTAGGAAGGAAACATTTGAATACTCTAGATATCTTTGCCTGTCATTTGCTGATAATTCAACCTTCAAGGTCCACCTAATGTCCATTGCCTACTTACACATTTACAAATGCCTGCTTTCTATCATTTATCATAAAAGAACATAGTACCTTGCAGCTTTAGTCAATTAGATAGAAAGCTCCTGCTTAGAGAGGAATTCCTTGAAATCAAGAAAGAAATAAACATATTAAGTTTATTTTCCTGGCATTATACTAAGGTGTGTTAACAAATGGTCATGCTTTAAATCCTTACCACGATCATACACTGAAAACTTGACTAA
Organism: Hylomyscus alleni; assembly: GCA_019843855.1. Classification (NCBI taxonomy): domain Eukaryota; kingdom Metazoa; phylum Chordata; class Mammalia; order Rodentia; family Muridae; genus Hylomyscus; species Hylomyscus alleni. Next base: position 5,375 of record JADRCC010139569.1, read on the forward strand.
TCATAGAATTTGGTGAACATTTTGTTAATTTTATCTGTTTGATTAAGTTCCCATATGCTTTATTTTTATCTGAAGTATAGCAACAATGTTAAGAAATGAGCATTACAAACAAGAGCCATTGTAGCACACTAGCATGGATAACTGCACCTCTGACTGCTTAAACACCTAGGATTTGAAATGAAATCTATGTTGAATGTGATGGAAGCATATGTGTGAGAGACTGAGTACTGCCCTAAAATTTCAGGACACAACTTTCTATCAGGTAGGTTCTAAGCCTTGTTCTGGGTGATCTTATGCACCAGAAAAATAGTGATATGGAAAAAAAAACTCTTCAAGGACAAGAGAAATAGAATTGTTTAAGTTCATGCAGCCCATTTGCTTAAGTGTATATTTTGTCTTGTTCTTAGATTTTTTTTCCTTGAATGTCACAGACCCTTTGGGTACTGAAAATCAAATCATAGTAAGAAGTACTATATTTTATCAGCATTTTTCACATATGCTAAATTCATTCCAGCACAAGTCTACTTACTTACTACTTAAACAGAAACATCCAAGCTAGGTTGGGCTTCCCCATACCTGCTACATAAGGAATATCCAGGGACAGCCAGATGGATAATAGAGAACATAAGTACTCCATCAACAAAAGACAGGGCAACATGGCAGCTACAGAGTATACAAACCTACTGCATCAAACCCTGGATATTCTATCAAAACCAAAGCACAAGAAAATGACAGGGCTGGGTCCTGTGGGGCTAGTGGAACCATGACACTAGACAGAAAATCTTGTAAGGTTGAGCAGGTTAAGGAACTTCATAAATTCTCATAATTGAGAATGGTAGGAATTTCTGTTTACTCCTGACCTGCTTCCTGTCCTAGAGCATGTGACCACAGCACCCCACTAAAAGGACCATGACAACTGGAAACCTTAGCATAGAACCCAGAATTCTTCATGATAATAAAGTATGTAAATGGGCCCTGAGGCTTGGCTAATAAGCTTCCCTTCCTTGAAAAGCTATTTAATCTCTGGTTCACCCTGAGTAAGTCTTATGAATGATTTGCACCATGAATAAACAGCTTGCATAAGCAAGGACTATCTCTCTCATCCAAAATCAGTGTGGGGGGAATCCTTTGTCAATACTAGGCTGCATCTGCAGAAGGTACCACTGTGTTCCTGACACTCACCCAGAGCTAAGCTGGATTCCCCCTCACTCTCTGGCCCACCCCTATTTCTCAACACTTTGTAGTTCTCAGTAGTGTCTGAGTGACCAGAATAATGAGAACTATCGTTGGGCCCAGCTCATGCCATTTCTCACCTGACACAACACCAGCTGGGACTCCTATTGTAGGCTGTGTTTCACTTCCCTTGAATGGCATCCTGTCTGCATTACATGAGCTGGCACCCCATGACAGCAAGGAGGAACATAGCCTAGCAGCACTGGTGATGCATTTCCTCTTCCTGAGCAGTGTCCCAGTACCCCAGCATTGAGGTGCAATGCATACCCACAGGGAGGCATCATTTGGCATAATTAATTAATTAATTAATAAAAATAGTAAGGAACCAAAAAAGAAGAAAATGACCTTAAATCAAATTTGATAAAGATGATAGAGGCCTTTAAACAGGAAATGAATAAATCCTTTAAAGAAATAGAGGAAAATACAATCAGATAGGAGGCCTTTAAAGAGGAAATAAATCCCTTAAAAAAACAGAGGAAATACAACTAAGCAGGTAAAGAAAATGAATAAAATTGTGCAAGACGTGAAAATGAAAATAGAAGTACAAAAAATAAACATAAACCAAGGGAATCCTGCAGATGGAAAACCAAGGAAAGAAAACAGGAACTACAGGCACAAGAATCACCATCAGAATACAGGACATGGGAGAGAGCATCTCAGGCATTGAAGATACGATAGAAGAAATTGGTATATTAGTCAAAGAAAATGCCAAAGCTAAAAAGTTTCTAACACAAAGCAACCAGGAAATCTTGGATATGATGAAAAGTCCTAACCTAAGAATAAGAGGAACAGAAGGGGAACAGTCACAGCACCAAATACCGGAAAATATTTTCAACAAAATCATCAAAGAAAATTTCCTCAACTTTTATAATTTATAGTCAAGAAAGGGATGACTATAAATATATAAGAAGCTTACAGAACACTAATTAGATTGGACCAGAATACCAAATCCTCCCACCACATAATAAAACTTTAAATGTACAGAACGACAAAAGAATATTAAATTCTATGAGAGAAAAAGGCCAAGTAAACTAAGATTCCTAGTAGTGGAGACTTGTGTCTACCTTCTTTATCCAGGTAGGACTTCCAGGGAAGAAAGGAGGAAGTAAAAAACCCACAAAAATTTCAACCCAAACTTTGTCCTGCCTACAAGATGTACAAACATAAAAGATGGACCAGAAATTGAGGGAATGGTTCACAAATGACTGTCCCAATTTGAGACACATCCCATGTGAGATGGCCAACCCTTAACACTGATAGTGCTCCTCTACTATGCTTCCATACAGGAACCAAGCATAGCTGTCTTCTGAGAGGCTTCATTCCACAGAGGATGGAAATAGATGCAAAGACCCACAGCCAAACATCAGTAAGAGCTCTGGGAGTCTTGTCCAAGAGTTGGGGGATAGAAGTGAGCAAGTCAGAGGAGTCAAGGACACCACAAGGAAATCTACAGTGTCAAGTAACCTAGGTCCATGGAGATTCACAGAGACTGTACCACCAACCAATGAGCATGCAGGGGCTGGACCTAGAACCCTTACAGATTTGTAGCAGATGTGCAGCTTGGTCTTAAGTGAGTCCCATAACAGTTGGAGCAGAGGCTGTTTCATATTTTATTGCACAGTGCACCCCCTTCCAGTATCTGGACTGCCTGGTTGGGTCTCACAGGGATAGAATGTGCTTTGTTCTGCTAGGAATATGTCTCAGGGTGAAGTGGTATTAAATGTGAGAGAAGGAATAATAAGTGGAGAGATTTGTAGGGAGAGACTGGAAAGAGAAGGAGGGGGCTGATATCAGGATATAAAATGAATAAAAATAAATTATTGAAAAACAAAAAAAATAATAAATAAAAATCTTGGTCATTTTTATTGTTAATATTTATTATAGAACCAATAGGTTATGCTTCTATATATTCCCTGGAACAGAAAGCACTGATTAAGATACAAGAAAAACATGGACTACATTAATACATCACAATATGATCTGAATATTAGTCTGTAGAAAACCTTGGAGAAAAAAATCCAATTGAACTGTTTGCTGTTGCTTCATGGTTTCAAGAAAGACATAAACAGACTTCTTTTAATCTGCTCAAAGAAATAAAACCAGAATCTTCCTCTCTGTTGCTTTCTGCTTTATAATAATACTATGATCCCAATATAATATTTTATAATCTAGATAACTCACAGTGTTTTATGATCACTTTATTTATATCAAAGAGTGGTAAAGCATTTTTACTTTGGTGGGCAGGATCTCTGAAGAGATTTTAATTCTCATGAAATTCTCCTATTCTCGTGATATCTTTTCTCTCGCGATATCCTCTTCCTCTCGCGAGATCCTGTTTGCAGGGGCACTGTGACACTCACAGTGGGGCCCTTTGTCTGAAAGGGCGGGGCTCCCAATCCCTTAGCAACAGGTGAGTGGGTGGAGGTATAACAGGAGAACTCTGGGAGGATAAGCTCACTTAACCATGCAGGATCCCAGTGGGGACAAAGTTTGTAGAGCAGGTGGTGAAGAAGAAGGGGAAGATGGACAGCACACATCCAGAGTCTGTGATACTGAAGCAAGCTCACATCGTACTGAATCAAGTTCACATCATACTGAAGGAAGTTCACACCATACTGAAGGAAGTTCACACCATACTGAAGGAAGTTCACACCGTACTGAACCAAGCTCTCATGGAACTGAACCAAGCTCACTTCTTACTGAAGCAAGCTCACGTCTTTCTGAACTAAACTCTCATCATTCTGAAGCAGAGAATGACCATGATAACTTTCCACATGTAAATCATGCTCAAGATTTTGGTAGTGAAGCTGCGCCCCCCGGTAGCCTCCACTCAAGGAGCCCTGTAGAAGCTAGAGTGGTGGTCCAAGAAGCGACCATAGCTCCTCAAGGTGAACAGGCACCAATTATCCCGGGACCCAGTGGAGATGCAGCAACAACAGCTGGAAGTCGACTCTTGGAATTGTATCTTTTATGAGGAGCACATTAGCAGGGGTACAGCAACATAGTAAGAACAGAATTACAAGAATATTTTGAGAGGGAACTTATTGTGGGGAGGTTTAAGGCTTACTGGGGAGGAGACAGATCATTCTATAGGCAGTCAATCCTGAGGCAGAATACAGAGGCAGAATAGGGAACCAAGTATATCTGTGAAGACTGTAGGGTGTGGAACACGAGAACCACTGAGGAAAGAGCTGTGGGTTTCTTTAAGTACTAGTTACAGGGATGCTAAAGTAAACCTCAGATGTGTGATCATACCCAATGTACAAAGAAATCCAATAGTGAAAACCTTAACTATAACTCCCTTCAGTTCTGTAACAGTGCCGTTCCGGACCGCTATGGAGGCAAACATTGCATGCAGAACCCTGGCCTCAAATGTCCAGCACCAGCAAGTGATGGTTCAACAGGAGTTCACTGTGAATGACACTATTCTCACTGTGTCAGTTCTCCAAAAGTTTGGAGTGAGGGTGGTTTTTGACTGGGAGGCAACGTGTATTCTAAGGGCTGTAATAGAGTCTAAGGTTGACTAGAAGTAAGCAGAAGATGAAGTATGAGTAACTGCCCAGATTCATCATTTTTCTCCTGATGGTGTCTCCTTTTCACTTTTAGTAGGTGGACCACTGAAGATCCTGTTCTCTTCCGAACATCCATCAATGCCTTCCTTGACCAACTTTCCCTTGTGATGAGAACCATCCCACGCCCAGTGTTTATGGCTGTTGTCAAACAAGGAAGAGGAAGAAATAATGAACTCTAGTATGTTACCACCCACAACACAAGGCAAAGGCATTTCGTGATTTAAAAAACTGTCCCTTTGCCTTCATATTCACTGTTTTGATTCTATCACGCTGTATCTATCAGGCAGTGTTGCTGGAGGAGTGAATATTGAAAGTCGAATAATGAAAATAACATTGAGCTACTGTTTTTATTTTGAGTTATCGCAGAAATATCCAGGTTTCTCAATTGTGTGCTTTGGTTTGTTGAGGAGGTTCTGGGTTTCTGATTTCTTATCCACCAAGGGAATTTTTAATTAGGAAATGGAAGAAATGAATATTTTATATTTTTACTAAGATTGTGAAGTATGTGTACTTGCGTGAACATGTGCTTGCGTGAGTGAGTTTGTGTGTCTGTGTGCAAGTGAAATATCATCAATCTCAAGTTCAGAGGGTGACTTTTGTGAGTCTTCAATCCACCATGTGGGTTGTTTTTTTTTGTTTTGTTTTTTTTTTTTTTTTTTTTTTTTTTTTTTTTTTTTTTTTTTTTTTTTGGTGGCTGGAGAGACAGCAGTGGGTGCTGGGAACCGAACTCTTATATTTTTTATTGTGAGCCTAGCCTTTAACGGATGATCATCTCTCTAGCCTACCATATGGGTTTTTACTAGCTAATTCAAGTCATCAAACTTGGAAGTCCTTTCAACAGAGGAATCATTTTCACAGCTAGATTTCCTGTCAAGAAAAGAGTTTGAAGAACTGAGTGAGTTGTGATGCTTTTTATAGTATTTTTTAACTCATACAATTTATTCATAGCTCTATCCTCTCAGACTCCCCTTCACAGACTGCAATTGTCCTTTATTATGGGAGAGAGGAGTGCATACATGGATGGAGGTAGGGGTTATAATATGGGCAATCAGAAGCTACAGATTTTAAAGACCTTGGGTGAGGGATAATTCATTTATTGAAGTTTTTGAGGAGGGCAGATAGTGAACTACAATACTACTCAACAGTTGGATTCCACCACCCTAGCTGATAAGCTGAAGTGGTAGTAGGGGTTAAGATTTACATTTGATAGAAGATGAATTAATGTTACTAAAGATGTGGCTAAGTGTACAGAGCAGGGAGTACTTTTGGTCTACTGACAAAAAGGCATAGAGCAGAAGGTATTGATTGTACTGGTGGGGATTTTCATTTGTGACCCATCTCCCTGAAGGGCCCAAAACAAGGCTGTATTTAAGAAGGTCCTGGATGGTTGGGAGATCTTGTATTGGTGACCTCTACCAGAATACCTGATTTTGGTTAAGTCCCGGATGAAACAAGCCTCTCATCTTCCTGGTATGATGGCTCAAATAATTTAAAATATTTTCTAAATGCCTTGTATTTCTATTCTATTGCAGGATTTACATGTTATCAAAAATATAGTGATAGTAGAGAAGTAATATGATTTTTAAACTCTCATACTCAATTTCATTACACAATTACATGTAGACTTTGATGTTTATTTTAGTTTAAATTGACCAATATTTATCTGTCTTATTATTATATGGTGGAAAAACAAATTGAAGACATAGTACTCAGATTTGGGATTATAAAAACAAAATATTAGAATTTATTCACAACATAAAAATATTTATTTCATATATTTTATTGTATTTTGTCCTATAATTTTAGTGACTTATCATATGAAAAAGAATGGAGATGTCAAACTTTGTGACAGCCAGAAGTAGGGATGTGAGTAACTATTTTTAGAACTGCATTTAGATTTTAATTAATAGACACCTCAATCAATCTACAAAGAAATACTAAAAGTCAATTTTATATATTTTCCAAGTTTTCCAACTTAATTACAATAAAGATTTTTGGAATCTTTTTCACACTTTTATACCCTTCTTTTATTGACATGAATAGTATCTACAAACAAAGCATTTTTTAATATTTGGAATTTTATTTTAAAATATAACTATTAACACTGCTACCTATTATAGGTCTGTTTTTGGTTCTGTACAATGATATTAACCATGCTCACATTGGATTCCCACTGTTACCTCTTAAAATAACCATCCTTAAAGAAGAAAAATAGAAAAAGACCTCAGTACACTGCCATTAAACTTGTTTATGCATTTCTTCACAAATAAGAAAGCAGAATATTTATATGAAAAATATTAGGATACTTCTTTGGTTTATCTCCCATGTGAGCATGGAAAAATGAAATTTTTTTTTACCACTAGAGTCACTATTGAGTGAATGGAATAGATAAGTACTTTTCCTGAGGGTTTTAGGATAATTCCAGAACACAAGGGACTTGAATATCTTAGTCATTAGGAGACATGAGAATAGGTAGTTACATCTGAAGGAAATGTGGTTCTGCATTTCACTAATTTTCCTCTGTATGGCTGACTTCTGAACTATATATGTATAGGATGCATTACTTGGAATTAGGATGTATTTAAATTATAGCACAAAATAAAAAATAGTGAGTATTCTTGTGGTTTGGAAGCAATTTTCACCAATGAATATGGCAACAGAGTTCTCAAAAGTGTAATAATCAGAAGGTATCACAATTCATTATCATGACAATTTATGAGCAATTGCATGGTGAAGAACACATTTGTGGTTACTTACTAATAGGTGTAAAATCTTGGTCATTTTCAAAGCATTTGATCAGAAAATCTTCTTTTTCCAGTAATATTTCAAAACAAGAATCTTTTTCAGCAGACTGTACTGCATTTCTCATTGTTCTGCTCTATCTCAACGGACTTGAAGTTCCATCATCCCCAACTATTTAAATTCAGATTGTAGATTGTCAACCTGAAGTTTACTGATCTTCAGAAATCATAGTAGATATGTAATTGTAGCCCATATACAATGTGAAAGCAATGCAATTTATCTGAAGAATCAGTACTATGGAGTAATTGTCTTGAAGCAAACTTATCTTTTAAATGGCTGTTTAAGGATTGTATGACTCTTCCCAGCACTTGGGAGGGGAGGCAGAGGCAGGCGGATTTCTGAGTTTGAGGCCAGCCTGGTCTACAGAGTGAGTTCCAGGACAGCCAGGGCTATACAGAGAAACCCTGTCTCGAAAAAACCA
>JADRCC010139591.1:0-10033 GCA_019843855.1 Hylomyscus alleni
ATTTTTACTTGTTTGATTAGAGTTACCCCAGGATATTTTATGCTATTTGTGGTTATTCTTCCCATAATTTCTTTCTCAGCCTCTTTATCATTTGTATAAAGGAAGGCTACTGATTTATTTGAGTTAATTTTATATCTGGAACATTGCTGAAGTTGTTTATCAGCTGGAGAAGTTTTCTGGTAGAATTTTTGGGATTGCTTATGTATGCTATCTTATCATATGCAAATAGTGATACCATTATTTCTTCTTTGTCAATTTTTATCCCCTTGATTTTTTTATTGTCTTATTGTTCTAGCTAGCACTTACAATTACTATATTGAATAGATATGTGGAGAGTGGGCTTCCTTGTCTTGTTCCCGATTTCAGTGGAATTGCTTCAAGTATGTCTCCATTTAATTTGATATTGGCTGTTGGTTTGCAGTAAATTGCTTTCATTATGTTTAGGTATGGGCTTTGAATTCCTGATCTCTCCAATACTTTTAAAATGAAGGGGTATTATGTTTTGTCAAATGCTTTTCAGCATCTGAGGAGATGATCATGTGAATTTTTTTCTTGAAGTTTGTTTATACATTACGTTGATGGAATTTTGTATATTGATCCAAGCTTGCATCCCTGAGGTGAAGCCTAGATGTTTGTGGTGGATGATGGTTTTGATGTGTTCTTGGATTCAGTTTTTAAGAATTTTATTGTGTATTTTTGCATCTATATTCATAAGTGAGATTGATCTGAAGTTCTCTTTTTTTGGTTGGGTCCTTGTGGGGTTTAGGTATCAGAGTAATTGTGGCTTCATAGAATGAATTAGGTAGTGTTCCTTCTGTTTCTATTTTATGGAATAGTTTGAGGAATATTGGTATTAGGTATTCTTTGAAGGTCCAGAAGAATTTTCTACTAAATCTGTCTGACTTCAGCTTTTTTTGATTAAGAGGTTTTATAATGACTTCTTCTATGTCCTTAGGGGATATGGGCCTATTTAGATAGTTTACCTGCTCTTGATTCAACTTTGGTGTGTGTTATTGTCTAGAAAATCATCCATTTATTCCAGATTTTCCAGTTTTGTTGAGTATAGGCTTTTGTAGTAGGATCTGAAGATTTTTTTTTAATTTCCTCCCTTTCTTTTGTTATGTCTTCCTTTTTATTTCTGATTTTGTTAATTTGAATACTGCCTCTGGGTCTTTTAGCTAGTTTGGTTAGGGTGTTATCTATATTGTTGATTCTCTCAAAGAACCATCTTTTGGTTTTGTTGATTCTTTATATTGTTCTCTTTATTCCTATTTGGCTAATTTCAGTCCTGAGTTTGACTATTTTCCTTCAGTCTACTCCTCTTGGGTGATTTTGCTTCTTTTTGTTCTAGAGCTCTAAGGTATTCTGTAAAGTTGCTAGTGTATGCCCTCTCTAGTTTGTTTACTAGGGCATATTGTTCTATGAATTTTCCTCTTAGCACTGCTTTCATTTTGTCCCATAAGTTTGGTAGGATATGTCAATATTTTCATTAAATTCAAAGAAGTCTTTAATTTCTTTCCTTCTTTGTTCTTTGACCAAGTTATCATTGGGTAGAGAGTTGTTCAGTTTCCACTTGTATGTGGGCTTTCTGTTGTTTTTACTGTTATTATACACCAGCCTTATGCTATAGTGATCTGATAGAATGAATAGGATTACTTTTAATATTCTTTTATCAGTTGAGGGTTGTTTTGTGACCAATTATATGTTTGATTTTGAAGAAGGTACCACGAGGTGCTGAGAAGCAAGTATATTCTTTTGTTTTATGGTAAAATATTCTGTAGATATCTGTTAAATCCATTTGGTTCATAACCTCTATTAATTTCACTGTGTCTCTGTTTAGTTTCTCTTTCAATGACCTGTCAGAGTGGGACATTAAAGTCTCCCACTATTATTGTGTGGTATTCACTGTGTGTTTTGTGCTTTATCAAGTTTATTTTATGAATGTGGGTGCCCTTGCATTTGTGGATAGATGTTCAGAATTGAGACATTCTTTTTGTGGATTTTCCCTTTGATGAATATGAAGTATCCTTCTCCATCACGCTTGATAACTTTTGGTTGAAAGTCTATTTTATTGGATATTAGAATGGCAACTCCAGCTTGTTTCTTGGGACCATTTGCTTTGAAAAACTTGCCCCATCCTTTTACTCTGAGATAGGGTCTGTCTTTGTTATTGAGGTATGTTTCTTATACGCAGCAAAATACTGGATCTTGTTTGAGTATCCAGTCTGTTAGCTTATGTCTTTTTATAGATGAGTTGAGTCTGTTAATATTGAGAAATATTAAAGATAGATGACTGTTGGTTACTGTTATGCTTGTTTTTGTAGGTGGTTTTATGTGCATGTGGTTCTTTCCTTTTTACATTGTTGTGAGATGCTTAATATCATGTCTTTTCTTTGGTATAGGTACCTTCCTTGTGTTGGAGTTTTCTTTCTAGGATTCCCTGTAGTGCTGGATTGGTAGATAGATACTATTTGAATTTGTTTTTTTCCTGGAATATTTTGGTTTCTCCATCTATGTTGATTGAGAATTTTGCTTGGTATAGTAGTCTGGGCTGGCATTTGTGTTCTCTTAGAGTCTGGATGATCTCTGACCATGGTCTTCTGACTTTTGGTGTTTCTATTGAGAAGTCTGGTGTAATTCTGATAGGTCTACCTTTGTTATGTTACTTGGCCCTTATCTCTTGCAGCTTTTTTTCCCTTTTTCCTTTCCTTTCCTTTCCTTTCCTTTCCTTTCCTTTCCTTTCCTTTTCTTTTCTTTTCTTTTCTTTTCTTTTCTTTTCTTTTCTTTTTCTTTTCTGAGACAGGGTTTCTCTCTACAGCTCTGGCTATCCTGGAACTCACTTTGTAGGCCAGCTACCACTGCCCAGCTCTCCTGCAGCTTTTAATATTCTCTCTTTGTTCTCTGTCTTTACTATTTTGATTATCATATGATAAAAGGATTTTCTTTTCTGGTCCTATTTATTTGGTGTTCTTTAGGCTTCTTGTACCTTTATGGCTATTTCTTTCTTTAGGTTGGGAAATTTTTTTTCTCTGATTTTTGTTGAAGACATTTTCAGGTCCTTTGAGCTGGAAATCTTTGTTCTCCTCTATTCCAATTATTCTTATATTTGGTCTTTTCATTGTGTCCTGAATTTCCTGGATCCTTTGGGTAAGGGGTTTTTATGTTTTGAATTTTCTTTGATATTTGTGTCAATCTCTTCTACAGTATCTTCTACACCTGAGATTCTTACTTCTATTTCTTATATTCTGTTGGTGATACTTAACATCTGTAATTCCTGACCTCTTTCCTAGGTTTTCCACTTCCAGGTTTGCCTCTATTTTTGTTTTCTCTATTGTTTCTACTTCCACATTTAGGTCTTGGACTACTTTATTCAATTCCTTAATTGTTTGATTGTGTTTTCCTTTTTTTCTTTAAGGTATTTATTTGTTTCTTTTTAAGGGCTTTTATCTGTTTACTTGTATTTTCCTGAGCTCCTGGGAGGCCTTCAAACTGTAGTGTCTTCATGGGAGCAGACAAGGTGACAATTGGGTCAGGTGCTCAGTTACCCTGTATGCAGTGGATCTCCTGAGATACCTTCAGTCTGTGGTATGAGTTTCTCCGTGTGTAGCACATCTCCTGGGATTTCTTTCAGTGAATTATTTATATCCTCTTTAAAGGCCTCTATAATCTTCACTTTAGGTCAGATTCCTGATTTTCAGATGTGTTGGTGTATTCAGGGCTTGCTGTGGTAGGAGACCTGGGTTCTGATGATGCCCATGTATATTGGTTTCTGTTGCTTATGTTCTTGTGCTTGCCTCTCACCATCTGGTTATTCCTGGTGTTTGCTGGTCTGGGTAACACTGTCTGGAGTCTGCCTCTTTTGTCCTTAGGTTGCTTCAGGTCTTGTGACTGAAGCAGACTACCTGTGGTGCTTTCAAGTTGACAGCTCTTCAGAGGGGCAGAAAAGCTGCTGATCTGTTGACCTGGCTGTAGTAGATCTCCTTGGGGACTTTCAGACTGTTGGGTCTTCAGAGGAGCAGTCAAGCTATTGTCCTGTGTGAAGATGTTCTTCAGCGGTGCCTATAGACTGTGGTTTCTATTTTCCTGTGTGCAGTAGAACTCCAGGGAGGCTTTCAGTCTTATGGATCAGTTGCCTTGAATGTGACAGAGTCCCCAGGAGGTCTTCAGACTATGGTATTTTTTAACCAATTGCCCTGTGGACAGATTAGTTCCTGGGATGCCTTCAAGCTGTGGTGTCTTCAGGGGAGCAGAAAAGCTGGAGATCAGTTGTTCAGTTGCCCTGTATGCAGTGGATCTCCTGGGATGCCTCGGGCTATGGTGTCAGTTAGCCTGAGTGCAGCGACTCTCCTAGGATGGCTCAGGATATGGTGTCTTCAGAGGAGTAGAGTAGCTAGCAGTCTGTCCCAGCAGGAAGAACTGGGCAGAAGTGGGGTGGTATTCAGCTGGTGGGGATTTTAGGGGGTGATGGGTCCTGAGTCTACTGGGCTCCCAGCAGCAGCTGTGAGACTTCAGGTGAGTTCTTACCAAGTGCTCTGAGTGAAGTGGATCTTCTGGGATGGCTTAGGATATGGTGTCTTCAGGGGAGCAGACTAGCTTGCAGTCTGCCCCAGCAGAAAGGACTGGGAAGAAGGGCAGGAAATTTCTTATATGATCACAACTAGCAAAGTCCCTATAATTTATTGAATATTCAAAACACTATGTTTCTCCTTTTGATTTATTTTCCTGTGATTATCTTTGTTTCCTATTTTAGTGTCAATGTTTGAACTTAATGATACTATTATATTTAATGAATAAAATATCTAGTATTTTCTCATTATTTCCTTCCTAAAATAGCCCAACAAAAGGCCATGTGTTAGACCAATGACTTTAGAACATGTTAAGTTTATGTTCTCTAGATAAGAGATTTGCTTATAATTTTTATTGAAGCATAGTCAAATGTGGAGTGGAGAAAATAAAAGGACCCCTCTTTGCTGTACAAAGTGACATTGCTTACATATTTTCCTTCTTGTTATAGTATATTCTGAATGACCATTTGTTGCAGTTTGGGGATCCTGACAGTTATAGGGCTACTTTGAGGAATAGTAGTTGCAAAATATAGGTTGTCATTATTAACATGCTAATGACTTATTTTTCAAAGTTAAATATTCCTCTCAGATCTACTCCTATGTAGCTCTTCAACAGGTTAGTTAGGAAGTAGCTGTCAGTGGCTACAGGTCAAATTGATGGTAAGTATGCATGGTCATATGAGAAAGGAAGGCCACATTTTGTGAAATTAACTGTAGCCATGGCCTCAAACCAGTGCAACACCATATATACCTCACATAGGCCAATGCAATTTTTCACTTCTCTTTTGATTTGTTGTATTTGGGACATGCTAGATGAACATTTACTATTGAGCTGTGTTTTCACTCAAGATTAACTCTTTTAACCTGAGGAAAGGAAAACGACCTGTGAACAGGTGATAGTAGAAAATAAAAGGGAAGAGAAGAGCTTAGAATATGGTTCATTTGTGAATCCCTTGACTAGCACACATACAAATCAATGAAAGGTTCAGTTTCCAGTAGCAAAAAAAAATTTTTTTTCTGGATGAATTTTTAATTGATTTAATTGTAAAACTCATTAACTGTTTACAACAAAAGAAAAGAAGTTGCTGATCTATTTTTTTAATTTATATGATATCAGTTTCATTTCATTACCATTTAAGATATCTTTTCGCCAATTTATGCAAAGAAAAAACTTAGCAACTTTGCTTGATTATGTCTTGTTCTCTTCCTCTCCTTCTCGTGTGTGAGTGTGTCGTGTGTGTGTGTTTCCAGGAGACAGAGTATTACTATGGTCTCTAGCCTGGTATCAAATTAATGATCTTCTTTTCTTAGCTTCCTGAGTACTATGGTTTATAATATCAAACCTGATTTCCCACTCACTTTCTTTTAAAGAACTGAAAGACTTAAAAGATGAGTTAAAAATTCTTTTGAAAATTCTACTCATTTCAGAATATTGCCCAAATATTTTACTAAAAACTATGTTGTATTTAAAACTTCATTATTGATTTTTACATTTGCCAATTTGGTGCTCACAAGGTAAATCCCTTATGAAAAACAAAGAGAAAATACTAAAATGGCAACATAAATTTAAACGGTTAAAGAATTTGTCCACCCAGAATATGAAAAATATAATCAAAAGGAGAAGGGAAGTACATTGTGTTTATGGTTAAGTTTATGAAGACTGTTCAGAGACAGAACAAGAAATATAAAATTGGAAGCATCTAGCTGAATGCATGAGCAAAGCCAAGACAAGTTTCATGGAGCTCAGGAGTTCAGTGAATGCCAACCATGAAGGTCTTGGTAATCAAGTGAAAAGTTGTTTGTGGATCAATGAAGAGCTACATCCAAGAAAATGAAGAAACTCAGTAAATAAACTAACCTTTACAGAGATTAAAGCAAGCTTGGACTTGATAGAATATATACTGAAAAGATGAACTAAGTGCATTTATATTGTTTTGTCTAAAAGAAGCAAGCTCATATTTGAAAAAAATATTATCATGATCTCTGAATTAACTCATTTAACATTTATTGGAAACTAAATTTGTTAATTTACACTAGTAAACAAGAAATATGTAGCCATAGCAGAGTATGCATAGTATTATACCTGAATTTAATAATTTCATAGCAAAGGAATGTGGGAGGAAACAAAAAGCACATCAACTATGTCAGTCCAGTTACTAAGAAATAACTATAAAATAAAGATGATCTTTCTTTATATTTCCGTGTATTTATATTCATGACATATGACATATGCTTATATTTAAAAAGAGTAACTCAGATTCAAAAAAATAGTTTAAGGCAAGTCTGGATTGCATTAAAGTACTGTCTTTTAAAGAACTTCACAAATTCTAAGAAAATATTTCATTGTATAGTTCTATTCGCTAGAAAACAAGAAAATAATCTTACATAATAAAAAATTTACAAAGTAGTTACAGGAACAAAAGCAACCCCTGCAAGAACTTATTTTAATATTTACCTTTTGAAGTGTATACATATTATATCCAGTTATTAAATGCATTTAAATAAAAGACAACGATGAAATGTCAAATGGTATTGAAAATAACAGCAGTTTTTCTATCAATTCTTGTATTAACCACACAAAAAGAAACACCTTGACATTATCTCTATTCAATACTTAGACTATACTCACCTAGTGACGTGTGCTCTTAGAACAAGAACTCCAAATTGATGTCCTAATCCTTCCACTGGAAGACTGGTTACAGGAGATGGACTGTTCAGACTCTGTAACTCTCATTGTTACTAGTCTTAGGTAGGGTTACCCTAATAGAGTCCTGTGAGTTTTCATTAGTCTATGTTTCTACCTTGCCTTCAAATTGCCCCACAATTCCAATTGTGTTTCCCAGTATTTTTTCCCTCCGTACTCCCCACACCTGATCATTCTGGTTGATGTCATCCACCCCTACCCTGAGTCTACCCACAATATCGATTTTACTTCCAGTTTACAGAGCTCCATGCATCCTCCCCCACCCTTGAGCTCTCCTTGTTACTTAGTTTCTCTGGGTCTGTGGATCATAGCATGATTATCCTTTACTTTAAAGTTAATATCCATTTATAAGTGAGTACATACCATGCTTGTCTTTGTGAGTCTGAGTTACATTACCAAGGATGATTTTTTTTTCTAATTCAATCCATTTGCCTGCAAATTTCATGTTAATTTTTAACAACCAAGCAATAATACTCTATCATATAAATATACCACATTTTCTTTATAAATTCAATGGTTGATGGAATATAGGTTTTTTATATTTTCTGGCTATTAAGAGTAAAGCTGCTACAAATGCTGCTGAGAAAGTATCCTTTGACAGGATGGAGCAACTTTTGAGTATATGCCCAGGAGTGGTATAGCTGGGTCTTGAGGCAGATTGATTCACAATTTTCCAAGAAAGTACTCTATCAATTTCCAAGGTGACTGTAAAAAATTTGCACTCTCACCAGTAATGGAGAAATGTTCCCCTTGATCCACATCCTCTCCAGCATGAATTGTCACTTGAGTTTTGATCTTAGCCATTCTGGTGGTTGAAATGTGGAATCTCTGATTTATTTTGATTTGCATTTTCCTAGTGACTAAGGACATTGAACATCTTTTAAGTGTTTCTCTGCCATTTGATTTCTGTATTGAGAATTTTAAGTTTAGATCTTTATCCTATTTTTAATTGGATTATTTGGTTAGTTGATGCCTACATTCTCCTTGGACCCGCAAATACTCTTGCCAGTAAGATGAACTAGGAAAAAGGAGGCACAGAAATTGTAAGAGTGGCTAGCCAATGACTGGTCCAGCTTAAGACCCATGCCAAAAGAGACCCATGCCATGAGAAAGAGACCCAGCTAACACTGCCTGGAGGACAAAACAAAACAAAACAGAAAGCAAAACAGAAAGTAA
This sequence comes from Hylomyscus alleni, assembly GCA_019843855.1. Lineage (NCBI taxonomy): Eukaryota > Metazoa > Chordata > Mammalia > Rodentia > Muridae > Hylomyscus > Hylomyscus alleni. The sequence goes on from JADRCC010139591.1 coordinate 8,446, forward strand.
AACAAAAATCAAGCAAGCAAGCAAGCAAACAAACAAACAAAAACAAACAAGTCAGATGGCCAGAAACCTAGGATAGAACAAGAAATGCCTGGCCAAAAATTCCTCCAAATCTCTAATGATATACTGGCATACTAATATATAGAAGCCTGACATAGTCACCATCAGAGAAGCTCTATCCAGCAAAACTGATGGGAACAACTGCAGAGAGCCACAGTAAAACATTAGGTGGAGTTGTCTTATATTTGGAAGAAGGAGAGGAAGAATTTTAGGAGCCAGAGTGTTCATGGATACCAAGAGAAAACCCACAGCATCAAAAACCTAAACTCAGAAAGGCTCACTGAAACTGAACAGACAATCATGGAGCCTTCAAATGTCTTTCCCATATCCTCTGAATGTATATATGTTCTGGTTGTGTAGCTTGGTGTTCTTACAGGACTCCTTAAGAGAAGTTGGGTCATCTCTGATTCCTTTACCTGCTCTGGGGACACTTTTCTTCATACTGGTTTGCCTAACCAATCCTTAATATGAGAGGAGATGCCTAGTCTTATTGCAACTTGACAACTTGATGTTTGGTTGATATTTCTGGTAGGCCTGACCTTTTCTGAAGGGGAAACATGGAGGACTAGATTGGAAGGATGAGAAAGGGACTAGGAGGAGAACGAGGCGAAACTGCAGGTGGCTTGTAATAAATGAGAGAATGAAGTTTCTAAATCTACAAATAGTCAAACAAACAAGCAAAAACAAAAGTCACAAATGTCTCAACTTTCAATGATGAAGTTGTCTTGTATTATTTTATTGTTATTGTGTTGCTATGTGATGCTATGTGGTTTTTTTTTTTTCATGTGATAAAGGAAATAAACTATTCTGCCAAAATTGGTAATTTGAGGTGCTTTCTCTAAGCAAAAGTGAACACTGGACCATTTTTCTGCCAGGCAGCATTGAGCAGCCAGAAGAAAATCTCTTGTACTCCACTCATGCTTAAATACATGATGTGGTATGATTAGAGATAAGTCTTTCCTATAGTTCTGGGGATGGTTAGCCTTTCTTCCACTATCGGTAATGATCTGAGCTGTGTTTTGGGCAAGCCATCTTACATCAGTCACAGAAACCAGCCTGTAACTTCTTTTTTTTTTTTTTTAATCTATTAAACGTGAATTCTGAGAAAAAAAAAGACAAAAGATTATAGTGCTAAATGAAAATCTTCCTTGAGATATGAACCTGCATTGTAAGCTATAAAAAGTCGATTTTAAAATGTAAAATGAATCTCAACAATTTACCTAGAAAAGCTTTGGAACACAATTATCAAACTAACAATTTGCATTCTCCTTTACATTGTGATTCTTTCCTTCTTTTCCTTCCTTCCTTCCTTCCTTCCTTCCTTCCTTCCTTCCTTCCTTCCTCCCTCCCTCCCTCCCTCCTTTCTACCTTTCTTCCTTCATTTTTTTCTTGCTTGCTTTCATCCCAACCATTCTTCCTTCCTTTCCTTTATTTATTTTGCAGTTCTAGGAACTGAACCTGTGCCCACGCTCAGACTAGGTAAGCTCTCTGCTACTAAACTATATATAAAACTCTCTCTCTCTAATATATA
>JADRCC010139599.1:0-14570 GCA_019843855.1 Hylomyscus alleni
CCACAGATGACACTCAGAGGCTGAGGGGATCCTGTCCCTGCAGCCCTGCGACTCACCTCCAACTCCTGAGGCCTGTGCCTCCGGGATGGTCCCGCCTGAGTTCCTGAGTTCCTGGTTTAAATGCAGGCTCTGGAGGGAGGCTCTACTTGGAGGCCAGGGGCAGAGAGGGCCTCCGACCCACAGATGTCACTCAGAGGCTGAGAGGATCCTGTCCCTGCAGCCCTGCGACTCACCTCCAACTCCTGAGGCCTGTGCCTCCGGGATGGTCCCCGCCTCCAACTCCTGAGGCCTGTGTCTGAGTTCCTGGTTTAAAAGCAGGCTCTGGAGGGAGGCTCTCTACTTGCAGACCAGGGGCAGAGAGGGCCACTGATCCACAGATGTCACTCAGAGGCTGAGAGGATCCTGTCCCTGCAGCCCTGCGACTCACCTCCAACTCCTGAGCTATATGCAGATAATTCTAAAAGGATAATCTATCAAAATGGATATCCACAGTACTTAGTGATACCTACCTTCAGTGAATAATGTATATTGACAGGAAAATTAATTTGGATGTCAGTTAATACTAGAAAATAAAGTATCTATCAAAACAAATATACAAAAGCAAAATACTCATAAAGATAAGTCACAGAAGCATTATACATCAATCACAAGAGATATTGTAGGGAAGCCAGACAGGCTTTTTATTTTTTTCTTTTTCTTTTATTTAATCTTATTGCTTCATTTATCTACATTCCAAATGTTGCTCTCTTTTCCAGTCCCCCTTCCAAGAGTTCTTCTCCCCATCCCTCTCCTCTTTGCCTCTGTGAGGGTGTTCCTCACCCCAGCTCCCTATCCACCTACCTCCTCACCCACCCATCCTAAGTCAGCCTCCCACAAATCCTCCTTCCCTGGGGCATCAAGTGTCTACAAGATAAGTCACATTGTCTCCCACTGTGGCCCTATAAGGCAGTCCTCTGCAACATATGTGCCTGGGGCCACAGATCAGCCCAGGTATGCTCTTCTGTGGGTGCCGTATTCTCTGGGAATAAGGGGTCTGGGATAATTGATAATATTGGTCTTCATATAGGGTTACTATGCCCTTCAGCTCCTTTAATCTTTCCCTAACACTTCCATACAGGTCCCCATCCTCAGTCCAATACTTGGCTGTAAGTATCATGGTGTATATTCAATGATAAGTGAATATTAGCTAAAAAGTACAGAATAATCATGATATAACCCATAGAACATAAGAAGTTAAACAAGATTGAAGGCCCAAATAAGGATGCTTCAATCTCACTTGGAAGGGGGAACAAAATACTCTTGGGGGACAGAGGGTAGGAGGGACCTGAGTAGGAGAGGGAAAAGGGGACCAGGATCAGGTGTTAGTAGAGACAGGAGAGAAGTCCAGAGGGGTCAAGAGAATGAATGGAAATAAGCAATCATGTGTGTAGGGGGCCGTGGGCCTGGATGAGCCTCTAGAAAGACCCAGAGAATGAAGTGGACATGGTGTCTCACCCCTATCTAAGAAGTTATTTACAATTCATGCCCATTGGCAAAGGAAATCCTAGTTTTCTGCAATGGATTATCACTGAGTATATCAACCATACTCCCAGGGAAGCCCCTTGTCTAAGAGCACTTAGCTTCTATCAAAACTGATATCATGTGTTTGTCTGTGTTGCTAGCTTTTGTGGATTTTTGTTTCATTTTGGTTTAGTATGGCATTTTTTTGTCTTATTTATTTGTCTTTGCTTATTTTTTTGTGAATATTGTATTACTCTGTTTTGTTTTTGTAAGGAAACATAAAATATAACATTAGATGGATATGAAGGTGGAGACATTCTGAGAGGAATGAGAAAGGGTAAAATATGATCAAAATATATTTTATGAAAAATTTTAGATTACATATATTATATATTTGTCTTCATTTGGCTTTTATTGTTGTGAAGAGACACCATGACTCAGGTAACTATTGTAAGAGACAATGTTTAATTAGGACTGGCTTACTGTTTCAGAAGTTTAGTTCATTATCTTTATGGCAAAAGGCATAAAACCCTCCAGGAAGACATGGTCCCAGAGAAGGAGCTGAGAGTTCTGCATCTTGATCCAAGGGCAACCAGAAGGACTCTCTTTTCTGCAGGCAGCCAGGAGGATGGTCTTTTCCACATTGGGTAGAGTTTGAACATAAGACCTCAAAGCATTTCTACACAGTTGAACACTTCCTCCCACAAGACCAGACCTATTCCAACAAGGTCATAATTCTAATAGTACCAATTCCTATGGGAAAACATATTCAAACTACCAAATAAATTTATATATAATTTTGAAATATATAGATGTTTATTTTATATAGAATTTAAATTATACATATAATTTTAAAATGCATGTAATTTAAAATTTAATACTATATATAGTATATTAGTTGTTTAGATTTTTTGTTTTTAGGTAATTTACCAGTACAAATTATTGAGTTTTTATTTCATATCAGTATATTAATATTTTCTTATAAATGTATACCAAGGAATCTAATAGAATATATGTAACAAGAAAGAGGAAAAGGGCTATTGAAGATAGAAATGATAAAAGTAAGACAATAGACATGTATTTTTCTCTATTATTCTCTCTTGTACAAAACAACATAGCACTCTGAGTCTCTTTCATCCTCATTACCTTCTACCTCCCCTCTTCCCCACATCTATTGGTCCTCCCTTTCCCTTTAGAAAAGAGCAGGCCTCCCAGAGACAGTAATCCAACATGGCATAACAAAATGCAATAAAACTAGACATAAACCTTCATACCAAGGTTGAACAAGGCAACCGATTAGAAGGAAAAGTCTTGCAAGAGCACACAAAAAAGTCAAAGATATCCCTACTCCCACCATTAGGAATTGTACAAAATGTCCAAGCTAAATATAAACATGTATGTACAGGATCTATTTTAGACCCATGCAGGCTCTGGAACTGTTGCTTCAGTTTGTGTGTCCAGGTGAGACCTGTTTATTTGATTCTGTAGGACTGGTGTCCTAGATCCTTCTGGATTTCCCCTATTCTTTAGGATTCTTTAAGCTCAGCCTAATGTTTGTCTATGGGTCTCTGAATCTGTTCCCATGAGCATAAAGAGAAAGTCTCTTTGACACAATTGAGCTAGGCACTGATCCATGAGTATAGCATATAGTAAAATACCATTTGGAATCATTTCACTTTACTAATTATTTGCCTCCTCCCCAAACCCTCAGATAATGTTGGGATTTATTTTAGTTATCTACAGTCCATTTTCTGGCTGTCCAGGTTTCTATTGGGCATGGACTACATCTTGTGGCCTGGGACATAAGTTGGACACTTGAAGAGGTTGTGAGCCACAATTGCGTCAGAATATCTTGCAAGCAGGACAGGTGATGGGTTGAAAGTTTTTGTGTATGACTTGGTATCCCAGTCTCACTATTGGGAGCCTTGCCTGATTAAAGAAGGCAAGTACTTCATGCTCTATATTCTGCTTTACTATGAGTCTTTGTTCAGAGTACCCTCATAGTCTCCAGGAAGTTTCTGCTATACTGTGTTTAAAAATTTTCCCTAAATTCCCCATTATTCCAGTTGTCTCTCCATATACCCTCTCCCTCCATTTCTTACTGCCCCACATGAAGCCTCCTGTTCTCATATTCAGCTTCCAGAGAACCAAATTACCACATTAAAAAAATGGAGTACAGAGCTAAACAAAGAATTTTCAACTAAGGAATATCGAATGGCCAAAAAATATCTAAAGAAATGTTCAATATCCTTAGTCATCAGGTAAATGAAAATCAAATCAACCCTGAGAATTTACCTCACACCAGTCAGAATGGCTAAAATAAAAAACTGAGGTTCCAGCAGATGCTGGTGAGAATGTGGAGAAAGAGGAACACTCCTCCATTTCTCTTGAAAATGCAAGCTAGAACAACCCTTCTGGAATCAGTTTGGCTGTTCCTCAGAAAATTGGACATAGTATTACCTGAGGATCCACCTATATCCCTCCTGGACATATACCCAGAAGATGTTCCAGAATGTAATAAGTACACATGCTCTACTATGTTCATAGCAGCCTTATTTATAATAGCCAGAAGTTGGAAAGAACCAACATGTCCTTCAACAGAGGAATGGAAACAGAAAATGTGGTACATTTGTACAATGGAGTACTACTCAGTTGTTAATTCATGAAATTCTTAAGCAAATGGATGTAACTAGAAAATATCATCCTGAGTGAGATTACCCAATCGCAAAAGAAAGCACATAGTATACACTCACTGATAAGTGGATACTAGTCCCAAAGCTCCAAATAACCAGGATACAATTCACATACCTCATGAAGCTCAATAAGAAGGAAGACCAAAGTGAGGGTGCTTTGGTCCTTCTTAGAAGGAGAACAAAATACTCACAGGAGCAAATATGGAGCATAAGTATAGAGGAGAACCTAAAGGAAAGGCCACACATAGACTGCCTCACCTGGGGATTTATCCCATGTACAGGTACCAAACCCAGATACTATTGTGGATGCCAACAAGTGCATGCTGAAAGGAGCCTGATATGGCTGTCTCCTCAGAGGCCCTGCCAGAGCCTTACAAGTACAGGGTCCCCAATAGGAGAAGTTAGAGAAGGGACAGAAGGAGTTGAAGTAGTTTGCAATCCCATATGAAGAACAATGATATCAACCAACCAGACCCCCTCAGAACTCCCAGGGACTAAGCCATCAACAAAGGAGTATGCATGGCTCCAGCTGCATATGTAGCAGAGGATGGCCTTGTCATGCACCAAGGGAAGGAGAGGTCCTTGGTCTTATGAAGGCTCGATAGATGTCCCAGTGTAGGAGAATTGATGGTGGGGAGGTGGGAGCAGGTGGGGGATGGAGGAACACTCTCATAGAAACAAGGGGAGGGAAGATGTGATAGGGTGTTTCCAAGAGGGAGGGAAACCGAGAAAGGGGATCACATTTGAAATGTAAATAAAGAAAATATCCAATTTTAAAAAAAAAGACTCCTGACCTCTATCTAATGCTTGTCCATGTGTCTCTGCATCTCATCCATTGATTGCTGGGTGGAGCCTCTCAGAGGACAGTTATGTTAGGTTCCTGTCTACAAGCATAACAGTATCATTAGTAGTATCTGGGATTAATTCTTGCCCATAAGATGCATCTCAATTTGGGTAAAACATTCGTTGACCATTCCCTCATTCTATGTCTTTTCCCCTGCACATCATGTAGGCAGGACACATTTTTGGTCTATGGTTTGTATACTGTTTGCTGTCCTTATCCCTCCTCTGGGGTCCTGCTTGGCCCCAGAAAGTGGAGACTTCTGGACCCTTATGCCTACTGCTAGGAGACTTATCAAGAGTTGACTTCATAGACCTCATAAGTACTACCTCTGTTACAGGTCTCTGGTACATCCTAAAAATTTTCCCCCTACAGATGGAGTTCTTGTCCCTCTCCCTGTGTTCCCTACATCTGTTCTCCTCCATGTGCCCAACTCCTCACCCCATCCCCTATCTCACCCAATTCCCTCTTCCATTGACCTCCAATATAGGTTTTGTTTCCCCTTCTGAGAAAAATTTAACCATCTTCTTTAGGTCCATGGATTATGGTATGGTTATCACATACTTTATGACTATTACTGGTTTTACATGAGTACAAACCATCCATTTCCTTTAGGGTCTGGGTTTCCTCACTCACAATTATTTTTTCCAGTTCTATCTATTTTCATTGTGAAATTCATGATGTCTTTCCTTTTAAGGGCTAAGTAGTATTCCATTGTGTATATGAACCACATTTTCTTTATTAATTTTTCAGTTGAGGGATATCTAGGTTATTTCCAGTTTCTAGTTATTACAAATAAAGCTAATACAAACATAGATGAGCAAGTTTCCTTTTGGGACAGTGAAGCTTCATTTGGGTAAATGCCCAGGAGTGGCATACCTTGAGTAGATCTTGAGGTAGAACTACTATTAGTTTTCTGAGAAAAAGCCAAATTGATTTATACAGTGATTTTACAACTGTACATTCTCATCATCAGTGGAAGAATGTTCTGCTTGCTCCAGAATCTTGGCAGCATGTGTTCTTGCTTTAGTTTTGGATCTTATCATTCTGATGGGTAGAAGGTGTTGATCTGAATTTTTCTGATGTCTAAGGACATCAAACATTCCTTTATGTGCTTCTCAGCCATTAGCTATTCCTCCGTTGAGAATTCTGTTTAGCTTTGTACCCCATTTTTATTGGGTTATTTGGTTTCTTGGTATCTAACTTCTTAAGTTCTTTGTATATTTTTTGATAATAGCCCTCTGTCAGATGTAGGGTTAGTGAAGATATTTTCCTACTCTGTAGACTGTCATTTTGTCCTAATAAGGTCTCCTTTGACTTAAAGAACCTTTTCAGTTTTATGAGGTCTCATTTTTTTAATTGTTGACTTTAATTCCTAAACCTTTTGTGTTCTCTGTTTAGGAAGCTGTCTCCTGTACCAAGCTTAAGGCTGTTCTCCATTTTCTATTCTATTAGATTTATCTGATCTATATTGACATTTTTTGATCCATTGTATGTGAGTTTTCTGCCAGGTGATAAACATAGATCTATTTGTATTCTTTTATATGTAGACATCAAGTTAGACAATTTGTTGAAGTTGTTCTCACTTTTCAAAAAAAGTTATGGCTTCTTTGTCAAAATCAAGTGTCTATAGATATGAGGGTTTATTTCTTGATCTTTGATTCGATTCCATTGATCAACCTGTCTGTTTCTATACCAATGCATACAGTTTTTATTACTACAGCTTGAGGTCGAGAATAGTAATACCTCCAGAAGTTCTATTATTTTTGAGGAAAGTTTTTGCTGTCTTGGGGTTTTTTTTGTTTTTGTTTTTGTTTTTTTGTTTTTTCATATGAATTTGAGAATTGTTCTTTCAAGATTTGTAAAGAATTGTGTTGTAATTTTGATGGGGATTTAACTGAATTGCTTTGGGTAAAGTTGGATTTGGTAAGATGTCCATTTTCACTATGTTAATTCTGTGTTTCCAGGAGTATAGAAGATCTTTCCATCTTCTGTTATCTTTCTCAATTTCTTTCATCAGATACTTGAAGTTCTTGTCGTACAAGATTTTCACCTGCTTGGTTAAAGTTTTGCCAAGATATTTTATATTATTTGTGGCTATTATGAAGGGAATATCTCCCTAACTTCTTTCTCATCCCATTCATTGTTTGTATAAAAAAAAAAGCTACTGGAGGGTTGCAAAGTCAGTCATCAATGGGAGGAGAGGCCCTTGGCCCTGTCAAGGTTCTGTGCCCCAGTGTAGGGGAATGACAGGACTAATAAGTGGGAGATGGTAGGGTGGCAGGAATGGGGAGGGGGGAGGCAACAGGGGTTTGTTCTTGTTGTTTTTGTTTGTTTATTTGTTTGTTTTTTGGAGGTGAAACTGGGAAAAGAGAAATCATATGACATGTAAATAAAGAAAATAGCTAATAAAAAATTTTTTAAAAAAGGCTACTGTTTTTTTTTTTGAGTTAATTTTGTACGGAGCCACTTTGTTGAAGGTATTTATCAGCTGTAGGATTTTTCTGCTATATTTTTTTCTGTGGTTACTTATGTATACTATCATATCATTTATGAATATCAATAGTTTGACTTCTATATTTCCTATTCATTATGCCCTTGATCTTATTTATCTTAGTTCTCTAGCTAGAACTTCAAACTTCAAGTACTATATTTCATGTGTGTGTGTCTATACAGAGAGAGAGAGAGAGAGAGAGAGAGAGAGAGAGAGAGAGAGAGAGAAAGCAGCTTTGTCTTGTCCTTGATTTTAGTGGAATTAGTTTACATTTTTCTCCATTAATTTGATATTGTTTATTAACTTGCTGTATATACTATATATTGCCTTTATTTTGTTTTAGTATGCACCTGTATAACTGACTTCTCCAAGACTTTTAACATGAAGAATTGTTGAATATTTTCAAAGGTTTTTTTCAGCAGCCAATAAAATGATCATGTGACTTTTTTCTTTAGTTTCTTTATGTGCTAGATTACGTTGATGGATTTTTATATAATGAACCACTACTGAATCCATGGGATCAAGCCTATTTGATCATGGTGGATGTTGTGTTTTATGTGCTTTTGGTTTTGGTTTTTATTTATTTTATTCAGGAATTTTGTCACAATGTTCAGAAGGGAAATTTATCTGAAATTATTTTTCTTTTTAAATTTTTTTCTTGATTATGTATCAGGGTAACTGCAGTCTCATACAATGAGTTTGGCAATGTTCCATTTTCTAAAATTTTGTGGAATAATTTGAGGAGTATGGGAATTAGCTCTTCTGGAAATTGTGGTAGAATTCTGCAATAAAACCATCTAAGCGGGTGCTCTGTTTGGTTGAGATAATTTTAATATCTCCATCTAACTCATTAGACATTAATAAGACTACTCAGTTTATCTGATCTAGATTTACCTTCATTACTTGGTATCTATCTGTCAAATCATTGATTTTATTAAGATTTTTTAATTTGTGGAGTATAGGCTTTTTAAAGTAATACATAATGATTCTTTGAATTTACTCTGTATCTGTTGTTATGTCTCTCTTTTCATTTCTAATTTCATTAATATGAGTACTTTGTCTCTGCCTTTTGGCTAAGGGTTTTTCTATCTTGTTGAATTTCTCAAAGAACCAGCTCTTATTTTCAATGATTCTTTGTAATTTTCTCTGTTTCTAATTGATTGATTTCAGTCCTGAGTATTTCTTGCCATTATCTCTTTGGAGTTTTTCCTCCTCCTCTTACCTCCTCATCCTCCTCATCATCACCCTCATCCTTGTCCTCCTCCTTTTCCTCCTCTTCTTGCTTTTTTTTTCCCTGAAAACTAAAGATATACTTTTAAATTTGTTTATATGGAAACTCTCCAATTCTTTTTTTTTTGTTGTTGTTAGTTTTTTTTTTTTTTCCCGAGACAGGGTTTCTCTGTGTAGCTCTGGCTGTCCTGGAGCTCATTGTGTAGAACAGGCTGGCCTCGAACTCAGAAATCCTCCTGCCTCTGCCTCCCAAGTGCTGGGATTAAGGGCGTGCGCCACCACCACCTGGCTAACTCTCCAATTCTTTATGAGGGGAATTAGTCCTCTAAACTTTTCTATTAGCACTGCTTTCATAGTGTCCCATAATTTAGGGTAGTATGTGCCCTCATTTTCATTGAATTCTAGAAATTCTTTTATTTATTTATTTCTCCCTGAACCAGTGGTTCTGGCATAGAATGTAGTTCATTTTCCAAGAGTATGTGCTGTCTATCACAAGCTTTAATACATGGTGATCTGGTAAGAAATATAGGGTAATTTTAATTTTCTTGTATCTGTTGAACCTCATTTTGTGACAGATAATATGGTCAATTTTGGAGTAGGTACCATGAGAGGCTGAGAAGAAGGTATATTCTTTTGGGTGAAATGTTCCGTAGATAATTGTAAGGTCTATCTAATTTATAACTTTTGTTACTCTCATTATTTCTCTGTTTAGTTTCTGTTTTGATGACTTGTCCACTGGGGACAGTAGAGTGTCTGAGTTTCCTACTATATTTAAGTGTGATTCTTTTTGTGATTTAATCTATAATAATGTTTACTTTATGAATGTGGGTGCCCTTCCATTTGGGGCATAAATGTTCATAACTGAGAGGTCATCTTGGTGGATTTTTCCTTTGATGAGTATAAAGTGCCTTTCCTGTTGTCTTTAGACTACTTTTGGTTCAAAGTTTATTTTATTAGATGCTCCAGCTTATTTATTAGGTTGGTTTGCTTGGTACACCTTTTTCTAGCTCCCTTTTCTTAGATAGTGTTCATCTTTGTTTCTGAGATGTGTTTCTTGTATACAGCACAATGATGGGTGCTGTTTTTACATGCATTCTGTTAGCTTGTGTCTTTTTATTGGGGAGTTCATTCCGATAATGTTGAGAGATATTAATGAACAATGATTATTACTTCCTGTTACTTTAGTTTGTGTGTGTGCGTGTGTGTGCATGTGTGTGTGTATGTACGTGTGTGTGCACACACACACGTACACACACATGCCCATGCACGCACGTGTGTTTCTCTTCTATTAGTTTCTTCTTTTTTTTTTTCCGAGACAAGGTTTCTCTGTGTAGTCCTGGCTGTCCTAGAACTCACTCTGTAGACCAGGCTGTCCTCGAACTCAGAAATCCGCTGCCTCCCAAGTGATGAGATTAAAGGCGTGCGCTACCACCGCCCGGCTTATTAATTTCAATGGTGTGAAATTATTTATTTCTTGTGTTTTCTTAAATATAGTTAGCCTCATTGGGCTGGAGTTTTCCTTCTAATATCCTCTGTGGGACTGGGTTAGTGGAAAGACATTAGTTAAATTTGATTTTGTAATGAAATAACTTGGTATCTCTATCTTTGGTGTTTGTATTTTTTGTCAGGAATAGTAATCTGGGCTGGTCTCTCAGGGTCTACAATACATCTGCTGAAGCCCTTCAAGCTTCAGATTCACAGTTGAGAAATCAATATGTATTTAGTCTTTTTCCTTTGAAGCTTTTAATATTCTTTCTTTGTTATATACATGTAATGTTTTGATTTCTATGTGGCAGGAGGATTATCTATTCAGATCCAATCTGTGTAGTGTTCTATAAACTTATTGTACATTTATGGGCACCTCGTTTTTGGTTTTGAAAATTTTCTTCTATGATTTTGTAGATGTTTTCTCCGAATCTGAGCTAAGAATCTTCTCCATCTTCTGTTCCTATTATTCTTAGGTGTGATCATTGTATAGTGTCTTAAATTCCCTGGACTTTTTTGTATCTTGAACTCTTTAGATTTTGCATTTTCTTTGACTGACTTATTGATGTCTTCTATTGTATCATCCATGCCTGAGATTCTTTTCTTCCATCTCCTGTATTCTGTTAATGATGCTTACATATATAGTTCTTGTTCCCATTCCCATGTTTTCCATCTCCAGGATGTCTCTATTTGTATTTTCTTCATTGTTCTATTTCCTGATTTAGGTCTTGGTCCATTTTACTCATATCCTTCACCTGTTTGATTGTATTTACTTGTTTTCTTCTTCTTTTAATGCCTCTACCTGTTTGACTGTATTTTCCTAAATTTCTTAAAGTATTTATCCATTTCCTCTTTATCATCTTTATAAAATTGGATTCAAGATTATCTTCTTGTGTTTCAGTTTCATTAGGGTGTCTAGGGTTTGCTGGAACAATATAACTGAGCTCTTATGGTACCACAGAGCCCTGGATCTTGTTGTTTGTGTTTTTATGTTGTCTTTTAAGCATCTTGTTTTCTCTAATGGATGATCCTCATGGTTGCAGGACTTCTCAGGAATGCATGAGGAGCCATGCGCCAGACAATGGAGGTGAGGGTACGTGACATTGCTGGCTGATGGGTCCCAGTGTCAAGGGATTGGTGGGAGTGAGTTGCAATGCCTTCTTGGGGAAGCAGGATGCTCTGGAATTCTGAAAGACTTCTCAGGACAGAAGGTTGAGCAGAGAGCTAGGTAATGGAGGTCAAGGTACTACATGCAACACACCTCTGGGCCATGGGCCCTGGCAAACCCTACTTGGAAAGGATTGGTGAGGCAAAGATTCAAGCTGGTAGAGTCTTGGAGTCCCCAGGGACCTGGCAGGGAAGCAGGATGTTTTTGGATACCCACAGGGCTACTCAAGACTGAAGAACAAGCTCAGAGTTAGATAATGGGGTTCAGGAAATTAACTGCAGATAATTAATAATTATATATAATATATAATATATATTATAGCCATAATATATATTTTTGTTAGATTTTTAAATTTACATTTCAAATGTTATTCTCTTTCCTGATTTCCTCTCTGAAAACATCCTATTGCATTCCCACTCCTCCTGCTTCTATGAGGGTGTTCCCCTACCCAGTACTGCTGTCCCATCTAGGCATTCCTATAAACTAGGGCTTCCAGCATTCACAGGTCCAAGGGCCTCTCCTCCCAATGATGTCTGACAAGGCCATCCTCTGCTATATATGTGGCTGGAGCCATGGGCCCCTCATTGTGTACTCTTCGGTTGGTGGTTTAGTGCCTGGGAGCTCTCGGGTTTCTGGTGGATTGATATTGCTGTTCCTCTTAGGGGACTGCAAGCTCCTTCAACTCCTTCAGTCTTTTCTCTTACTCCTCCATTGGGGACCCAATGCTCAGTCCAATGTTTGGCAGCAAGCATCCACATTTGTATTTGTCAGGCTTTGGCAGAGCCTCATAAGAGACAGCTATATAAGGCTCCTGTCAGCAAGCACTTTTTGGCATCCACAATAGAGTCTAGGTTTTGCAACTGTATATGGGATGTATCCGCAGGTAGGACAGGCTCTGGATAGCTTTTCTTTCAGTCTCTGCTCCACCCTTTGTCTCTGTATATCCTTTCATGAGTATTTTGTTCCCCCTTCTAAGAAAAACCTAAGTATCCACACTTTGATATTCCTTCTTCTGAGGCTTCATATAGGCTTTGAATAGTGTCTTGGGTATTCCTAGCTTTTGGGCTAACATCTACTTCTCAGGGAGTGCATACCAGGTATATTCTTTTGTGATTTGGGTACCTCAAGCAGGATAATATTTTCTAGTTACATCCATTTGCCTAAGAATTTCATGAATTCACTGTTTTTAATGGCCAAGTAGTACTCCATTGTGCAAATGTGCCTCATTTTTTTGTATCCATTCCTCTGCTGAAGGGCATGTTGGTTCTTTCCAGCTTCTGGTTATTATAAATAAGGCTGCTATGACCAGAGTGCAGCACATGTCCTAGTTATATGTTGAAACATCTTTTGGGTATATGCCCAGGAGGGTTCTAGCTGGGTCCTCAGGTACTATTATGTCTAATTTTCTGACAAAATGCCAGACTGATTTCCAGAGTGATTGTACCAGCTTGCAATCCCAACAACAGAGGAGTGTTCCTCTTTCTCCACATCCTTGCCAACATCTACTGTCACCTGAGTTGTGTGGCCATTCTGAGTGGTGTGAGGTGGAATTTCAGGGTTGTTTTGATTTGCATTTCCCTGATGACTAAGGATGTTGAACATTTCCTTAGGTGTTTCTCAGCCATTCAATATTCCACAGTTGAGAATTCTTTATTTAGATCTGTACCCCACTTCTTAATATGGTTATTTGATTCTCTGGAATCTAACTTTTTGAGTTTTTCATATATATTGGAAATTAGCCCTCTATCAGATGTAGGATCGATAAAGAACTTTTCCCAATATGTTGGTTGGGTTTTGTCTTATTGACAGTATCTTTTGCCTTGTAAAAGCTTTGCAATTTCATGAGGTCCCATTTGTCAATTCTCAATCTTAGATCATAAGTCATTGGTGTTCTTCAGGAAATTGTCCCCTGTGTCCATGTGTTCAAGACTCTTCCCCACTTTCTCTTTTATCAGTTTCAGAGTATCTGATTTTATGTGGAGGTCCTTGATCTACTTGGACTTGAGATTTGCACAAGGAGAAAAGAATGGATCAATTTGCATTTTTCTGCATGCTGACTTCCAGTAGAATCAATACCATTTGTTGAAAATGCTGTCTTTTCTCCACTGGATTGTTTTAGCTACTTTATTAAATATCAAGTAACCATAGGAGTGTGGGTTTATTTCTGGGTCTTCGATTCTGTCCCATTGATCTACCTGTTTATCTCTAAACCAATACGCTGCAGTTTTTATCACTATTGCTCTGTAATACAACTAAGGGTCTGGAGTGGTGATTTCCCTAGAATTTCTTCTATAGTGTTGAATATTTTTCAATATCCTATGTTTTTCATTATACCAGATGATTTTGCAAATTGCTCTTTCTAATTCTATGAAGAATTGAATTGGAGTTTAGATAGAGATTGCATTGAATCTGTAGATTGCTTTCAGCAATGTGGCCATTTTTACATTATTAATCCTGCCAATCCATGAGCATGAGAGATCTTCCCATCTTCTGAAATCTTTGATTTCTTTCTTCAGAGACTGGAAGTTCTTGTCATACAGATCGTTCACTTGCTTGGTTAGAGTAATATCAAGGTATTTTATATTATTTGTGACTATGGTTGAGGACAACATTTCCTTAATTTCTTTCTCAGCCTGTTTGTACTTTGAGTATAGGAAGGCTACTGATTTGTTTACATAATTTTATATCCAGCCACTTTGCCGATGTTATTAGGTTTAGGAGTTCTATAGTAGAATTTTTGGAGTTACTTAATTATACTATCATATTATCTTCAAATAGTGATATTTTGACTTCTTCCTTTCTAACTTGTATCCTTTTGACCTCCTTTGGTTGTCTAATTACTCTGGCCAGGACTTAGTAGTATATTGAATAGGTAGGGAGAGAGAGTGCAGCCTTGTCTAGTCCCTGATTTTAGTGGGATTATGTCAAGGCTCTCTCCATTTAGTTTGATGTTGTCTGCTGGTGTGCTGTATATTGCTTTTACTATGTTTAGTTAAAGGCCTTGAATTTCTGATGTTTCCAAGACTTATCATGAAAAGGTGTTGAATTTTATAAATGCTTTCTAAGCATCTAATGCAATGATAATGTGTTTTCTTCCTCTGAGTTGCTTATATAGTGGTTTACATTAATGAATTTCCATATATTGAACCATCCCTGTAT
>JADRCC010139604.1:0-12596 GCA_019843855.1 Hylomyscus alleni
AAAAAAAAAATGGCATGCTGTGAACTATCTTTGAAAGGATTCCTCTGTCAATTATAAGAATACCCTAAGGCCAAAGGGACACAGATTATGTGGAAATTAATTATTGTTAGCAGACATAAGAGAATTGTGAATCAAATTCCTAAGTATAAAAATAGTCAGATTCTGTTCTTGAAATATCTTGAAGAAATGGATGCCAGAGTTTGTTGGAAGACTACATATGGATATAAGATGCATGCAAAGATACTTTTGTATTTAGCCTGAACATCTAAATTAATAAAGGTATATCATTTACTAAAATGAGTAAAATATGGGGGAAAATAGATATCTGGAAACTCTTGAAGTCAACTTTTTGGAATCCTGGATGCAAAGTGGTTTTAGTCAGTCAAGAAGAGTATGTGCTAGATAATCCAAGATCTCAAAGGACAGAACTCAAAATATTGAGAAAAATAGGGTCAAGGAAGACTTTCTGGAAAAGATGACCACTGAATAAAGCATCAGCAAAAACTAGGTATTAGACATACATTTAATTTAAAGAAACATTGATGAAGAAGAATCTCTATGAGCAAAGACATGAGAACAATAAAAAAGTTGCATTAGAAAAACCCTCAGATTAATGTTACTGGAGTTTAACTTATTAATTGGAGAGTGAAAGCTTGAGGAGAAAGTGAGTTAAGTGTATAATTTCTTTAGCTTAGCCTCCTAATTTTAAATATGTGTGTATGTATGTATTTATGTATGTATGTATGTATGTATGTATGTATATGTGTGTGTTTCAAGACCAGCAGCAATGAGAAAAGAATACATCAGAAGAGTCCAAATAATGAATGGTGAATGATCATGGGGGCTAGGAAAGAAAACAACCATAAGGAAAATGTGGGATCAATGTAGCATCAGGATGAAAATTTCAGTGACAATATGGTACTTGCACACACATACACATAGCAGTGCACACACAGGTATGTTAGCAGTTGTTCTCAATCTCTGGCATGGCTAATAAGGTAGATAGTGAGCTAGCAAGCAAATTGAAAGTAGGTCAACATTCTACCACCATCAACAGGGATCCTACCCGTTACTGATTCAGTGATACTAGTTGTCAAGGATAAGGACAAAGAATAATGGATTATTTGTGTAAGGTGAAGGAAAACAAAAATAACTACAGCAATGATAACAACATTATTGGGTACTTAACTGTGTGACAATTATTTGATGCTTGTCTTTTATGCAGTCCTTTTTATGGGTTATTTTATTTATTTACATTTCAAATGTTATCGCTGTTCCCAGTTTCTGCACTGCAAACCCCCATCCCCTCCCCCTGCATCTATAAGAGTGCTCCCCCACCCACATACTCCTGCCTCAGTGTTCTAACATTCCCCTACACTGGGGCATCAAGCCTTCATAGAATCAAGGGCTTCCCTCCCATTGATGTCAGATAAGGTAATCTTCTGCTACATATGCAGCTGGAGTCATGGGTCCCTTCATGTGTATTCTTTGGTTGATGGTTTAGTCCCTGGGAGCTCTGGGGGGTGTCTTTATTACTCAACAAAGTAACTTATCATGAGTTACAGGGCTACAAATAGAAGTATTTGTTAAAAGAATGAATATATACAATTTTAGCAATGTTAATAATATGATTTCCAATCCAAATATTTTCTTTAATACAGATTCAGTCAAAAATTCAAAGGTTCAGCCAAACTGACACAGAAAAATGTCAAGCCAAGCAACATAAATTTGGCATACAATTTTATATGTTATTTTACAATACACAACAAACCAAAGAAAAATCTGCATAAATAAAAATGTTTTATGTTGTGGCTAGAACCCTAAGAAACAATATTTACAATATGCACAAAAAAATAAAAGGATCCATTATAGATATAAAAACAGAATCCGCATTGGGGAGAGACAGTGAACAAAAGAATACAGAGTCAAAGGGGCCAGTAGAGAGGAAACTTCCAGCAGAAGGAAGTGGCAAAGTTGTTAAAGGCAGTACAGTTGACATCAGCACCATCTAGAAGTGAGAAGGTTGTTAGAGGAGTGGACACTGTAATACAACAAGAGGAAGGACCAGAAAACAGAGTGTGGGCAAGTGAGAACTTAGGAATGATTAGAGCTTACTAACTGCACTATGAGGATAAAACTGGATGAGAAAGAGAAGAAAGAAAATTTAAGATAGCTATATTATGATTCAGACCCATATGATTAAAAAAAACAAAAAAGCAAGATTCATTTGTTTGAGTTAAGATCTAAACATTGTTAAAGTGAAAGAACAAAATGGCAGAGATTGGAAATTCGGGATAAACAGTATAAACTATGAAGTAAGATTTTGGAATTCCTTCAAGGGAATGTTATCAAAGTATAATATAAGATTAGCTTAGGAAAGAATGCATTATTGTATGAGCTTGGACTATAAAATGCAAGCATTACTATGAAGGAAAGTTAATTAATGTGAAGGAATATGTACAATTTAAAGGGGTCTGAGACCTACAGATGAAATCAGAGGCAAAGCATCTATGGCAAGAATGTTGTGTACTAAGTAGGAGGCTTGCAGAGAAGTGGTGAAGCCAGCAATGAGAGATAGGATAGGTAAGTGCAAGAGTCAGAGCTTTGCTTCATTACCGTGACCGCTGGGTGTTGCGTGTGAATATGGCAAGTGCCCTGCTTCGTTAGTATTGACAACTTGCCCCAACCTATAATCACCAGGGAAGAGAAACCAAAATTGAAGAACTGTATAGATAAGATTGTCCTATGAGCGTGTTTATGGGTCGACATCTTGATTGTTAATTGATGTGAAAGGTCCAAGCACACTCTCTTTAGTACCACCCCAGGTAGGTGGGCCTGGACTGCATAAGGAAGCCAAAGAGAGCCGGAGAGCAAGGTTACAAGCAGCAGCCTCCACTATTTCCGTGTCAAGCTCTTCTGTCCAGTTTCTGCCTTGACTTATCCCAATTGTATCCTAGAAGTGTTAAATGAAATGATTTCCCTCCCTTAAGTTGCTACTATTTAGGCAAGTTTTAACATGAGAAAATAAAAAAAAAATTAGCTGTGCTTCAAATAGAAAATTATGTAAATCACAACTGGAGAGATGTCTTGTTGAGTGAGGGCTTGTAGGACCCATTTCAGAGGCTTCCATTTCAGTTCTTAGAAACCATGTGTGTGACTCACAGCTGCCTGTAACTCCAGCTCCAGGAGACCATCTTACATGAGCACCTCCTGTCCAAAGATACACTGACATCCATGGGGGGGGGAGGCAGGGAGGAAAAGAGGGAGGGAGAGGGAGGGAGAGAATAACAAATCTTTAAAAAACAGCTGGAGAATACTACTCATGTTTTCCCTTTATGTTTCCAATTTCTGTCCTACCTTTTAATCTGTATGATTCACAATTTGGCAATGACTAAGTAAATAATATGCCAAGAGAATCATCTGTTTGGATCAATGTCATTTCCCCAACTTTCAATATATAAATTACAAGTTCTGTCCCAACTGAAATATTCAGCAGTGACATTTTAGTTAAGTGAGCTGACATATATCAGTGATTAATAAAATTAAATGTCATGCTTACTCTGACATGTTCCTATCATCTAAGAGATATTTATATTCACCATAACTATTATTTTAGGTATATCTGTAGTGTCAATACATTAATAAACACAATTATAGTGTAAATTAATTTCAAGCAATCCAAATCCAATAAATAATCAGAATATTGGGTTTAAAACAAAAATAAGGCTCACAAAGTGATAAGCTAACTCTCTAACTTCCATTGTGTCATGGGTAAGATCAAAATGAACTTCGAGTCTGCAGATTATAAAGGAATGGTTAGTATTCACTAATCACTTCACTCTGTCTACTATTGACTGAATTGCTAATTCTAGCACATCTGTTAAGAACTGTGTCTGCTTGACATGTATTATTAAAGATATCTGAACATTTTCTGCCAATAAGAACTTCTGAAACTGCCAATTTTGCCCTATAACCATGTTGTTACTCTAAATTTCAACTACCAGAGGCCTAGGCCTATTTTCAAAAATCTGTTTGAGAAAACATTATAAAGATTTAAAAAAAACCTCTTAGGGAAAATAATATCATAAATGTTTAATGAATATTGAGCTATCTCTAGTTGGAAGAATCTAGGACATTGCCAGGCCCTAATTGTGTTAATAACTTATACTCAATAAAACCGCAGTGATTTTATATAGCACTTTCATAGGCATCATTACACTTTATATCCATGACAACTGCAAAGTAGGCTGGCACTTAATTCCTTTTCTGCACAGGAATAATGGCTTCAAAAAAGTAAAATACAGTATTGAAAGTTCAAATGCAGGACTCCTGGTGTAGGGACACATCATAATACCGTTGGTAGCACGTTGACCACCTCATGAACAACAAAGCAGAAAGAAAAGACATAAGGTGAATGTAAGGTGAACATAAGATAAATGAACTCCTGGAATCTGTGTCTTCTGAGACAGTCAGGTTATGAGGAATAAAGGGTGATCAAGTGGAAACATAAACCTCTAGACTCTTTGTTCTGAACAATAATCAAGATAGGTTTGAATTCAACCCTTTCTGAGATTTATATTTTGAGTGTGAATAGTGTTCTTCTATGGTCCATATGTAAATTCCTGGTCCCCAGGATGGGAAGTACTTTGTATTTTAAAGAGGCATGACCTAGAAGAAAGCACTTTGCCCTATTGGGAACGTGCTTTGTAAGTGGATGATGGAAGAATCTTAATATCTTATACCTTTTCTCTCTGTTTTATTTTTCAAGATGTGGCCAATGTATTACCATTTACTATGATATGTTCCTATTCCAGGTGTTCTGCATTTGAAACTTTAATACTGTGAGTTTAATCAACCTTTTTTTCTTTATGTATTGACTTATTCTATTATCTTTATAGTACTGTAAAGCTGATTATTATGCATGACCTGGTATTGTAGTTCCAATGTAGACTAAACTTGAATAAAATAAAAAGGAAGACAGGTAAGATATTTATTTTTACATGATCTGAACTAAAAGACATAAAATAATTGCAAGAGCAAATACCCCTGTACTTGATCCTAGTACTAAGAAGGAAAGGAGTTATATTTCTTAAGGAAATATAAAGAATGTCTCCTGACCTGAGAGCAGGAGGCTCTGGAGTAAACCGGTCTTTAGTTTTGAAGAGCAAAACATCTAAATAAAAGTGGGATGGATCATTGACAGAAAACACTTGTCTTAGACAAATAAACAGCACATGCAAAGTACTTGGAAAAGATAACTACTTAGCTTGTCTGAACTACTGGGGGTCCATCATATCTAGAGAATAAAGCTAATAGAAGAATTAGGGGTCATTCATACATGAATTCTCAAGTATGAGCAAAGATTCAGATCTCTCTCTCTCTCTCTCTCTCTCTCTCTCTCCATCTACACACACATATGCACACACAGACACATGCACACAGACACACACACACACAGACACAAACCACATACATATATATACATATACATATATATCAGATACATAGCCCAATGAAGGTGCAAGAATCAATTAAAGAAGCTTTCTTTATTGTTAGTTTATTATTATGTTAATAATAAAGAAAAATACATTTATACCATAATAGCCACGTAGGAAGGATTACTGAGATACTAGCATGCCCGAGATGCCAGGAGACAGTGGTAATATCACTATGTAAATAAACATCAAGTATTCTCATCACTCAAACAACAGGATGTGAGCTAATATAGGTTTCCATAGTTTGATTTAGTCATTCCACAATGCATACTATGAGACTGATATTATGAATACTGACATTTTTTTTTTTTTTTTAGTTCTCTGCTAAACTATTTTAAAACACTTGGATACTTAGTAATGAGGTCATAGAAAGTCAATATGGACCAGTCACCCGTGGCTTCTGGAGATAAGATGTGGTTGGATCTTGAATAGGTTGGATCTTGAATAGGCTGCAGTATTGGAGAATGAATATGACAAGGTCAGACATGGATTCTCAAAGACAATTTAACAGGCTAGTCTGAAAATCCAGGTGAAACATTATAGACTAAGCCAAAGAATCATTTTGACTGTGATAGAGATGATCCCCGACAGGCTTTGTTGATACATAAATATGTTTGTAAATCTATGTCAGCGTCATCACCAAGAACTTAGCTCTGAAGATGGGGCTTCAGGAAAGGACTTAAGTTGGAGTGGCAAACCACAGCTGAGGATGCTATTCTGACAGTGCTTCATAGGTGTAAACGCTCCTGCGCATGCTGCTCCAATGAGGGTATGCTCACTTATCCTTCCCAACAACTGGATGAACTAAAATGACGGCTTCCACTTCATAAACCAGGAAACTGAGCCACAAAAAGATGAGTAACTTGAGAAAGGACACAGAACTCACAAGATGAAGCTGGAATTTAGAATCAGGCAGGCAATCCCAGGCCCTTTCTCCTCCTTTTCCTCCTCATCTTCCTCGTCCTCGTCCTCGTCCTCCTTCTCCTCCTCCTCCTCGTCCTCTCCCTCCTCCTCCTCTTCCTCTTCCTCCACTTTTTTTTGTTTGTTTGTGGGTTTGGTTTGGTTTGGTTTTTGTCTTGGTTTGATTTGGTCTGTTTTCACAAAATTTCTATTGAATTTTTTAGGAGTAGGCTCTTTTAACCACTTCATCTACCACTTCTGCACAAAGAACCCCATTTCAGAGTCATAGATTACCACTGTTAACTACAAAGGCAGGGTATCTGTCAAAGAACACATTGGTATCTGAGGAAAAAGGTAGCTTTCCGGGCTCTCTTTCAGGCTTTCTGAGGCTCTCAGAACAAATTAACTACATACTTTGTTGGAACAGATAAAACCTTCTAACATATCAAATTGTTGACACTCAGCATACACCAAGAAATTCAGTGCAAGTCGCTCGTGTTTTCTTAGCACCTTTGACATGTTTTAAGAGTTCCACATCCCAATGTGTTGAAATGTTCAATTAAAGTCTGGCATTATAGCTCCAGCTCTAAATTTCATTTGCAGACCATATGAAAACACCCTATGTCCATGTCTTCTTAAATCTCAAATCACTCAGATGTATCTCCATAATCAATGAGGGGAACCAATGCCCTTCATCAACAGGCAAGGCATTTATTTTTACTATTTGATACACACTCTAAAGGCCTAAAATAAAACCAGGAGTACCTAGAATAAAACTACTTGATATTTTAACAAAGATCCAAAATATAAAGCTTTCAGGTGCTTAATTATTCTCCTCCAGTGCCATTCACCTCCTTCCTGAATATTCCTAAACTTTATGATTTTTTTTAACTTTCAACATAAATACACATTTAAACTCCTGGAGTAGCAATGACCTGTTTTTATTATTGCCCAAAATAAATGTTTTCAATCCAGGAGAAGCTGTTGAGATGAGGAGGCAATATGGGACCACATACTGACTACAGAGAAACACACAGGTATTTTTAGGAATAATAATAGTTAAAAAAAAAAAAAGAGCCTCCTGTTTGAGATTTTTCCAGTGCAGATATTATATTTTCAGTAAGAAGTTCTTATAACATTTTAATTATCAAGTTAAAAAAAGTTTTTAAAAGTTTTTATTAAAACTTATTTTTAATAGGTAATAATCTCTCTATTATTTCATAAACCACTAGGTGTTGGATGATTTTATTTAACTTAGGGAAAATGATTTACTCTCCCTCTTTATAAAAATGAAGGATTAAAGTTCAAGTAAAGCTAAACACCTAGAGCACAGGTGGGGAGAAACGGAGCTAGGAATAATTTTTAAAGTCCCCATCTGTCTCAAAAATGCTGCTTGCAATAAATGTAGTATGAAATGAAAGCTAAAAATATGTCTGATCTACTCAGCTCGTCATTGGATGTTGTATACACCTTAGTAGTTTTTTACCTGGATAATTTCAAAAGTAAGACATATTTCATAATTGATTTAAAAATAAATTGAACAGTTATCAAGCTTGTGGTGTTACTTTTTTTTCAGGTTCATGCTTGTCTATGAACTTGGCCTTGTGTAACCTGTCTAGTAATTTGGTAAAATTATTTGCACTGTGGAATCACATAACTTTGTAGTTTAATGTAAAATTATAATTTAATTATCAATTAATATATCTTCTGAAAGACTAGATTAAGTTGTCTTTTGAGGTATGGAGTTACTGGGTTTACTGAGAATGTCTAACATACAGCAAGCAAAGTAAATTAGATGCAATAGAAATCTCTAGAACTCTGAACAAATTATAGAAGTTCACATCTAAGAAATGACTGACTTACATGTCACGAAAAGCTATTCCATATGCATTGAATATCTATCTGCCAGAAGCTAACTTCAAAGGGAATGATTGCCTCCCAGGGTGCCTAATCCAATTAAAGAAAATAAAAGTGTGTATTTATGGAGTAAGACAAAGAAATGAATCACAGGCTGTCTTTAATATAACTTGAAATATCTATTCCCCTGAGGTTGGCAGAGAAGGATGTAAGCATATAATTAAGATGTCAAATATATGTCCCTGGACTTTCTGTATGGAAAACTGAACAGACAGAATAGGTAAACAAGGACCATGAAAGCCAAAAAGTACTTTTTAATACACACCTTGAATGACCTCCAAAGGTTTACTTCATTTCTCTGTGAGATAATTAGCCTTTAAGGAGAAAGAGCCAATGAAAACTTGATTTCTGAGGACTTTATATGAAGAACAGATTTTTTTGGATAGACTTCAGGAACTCAGTATCCTTCAGAAAGGTTCATAATGTAATAAATGAACCCTTCTGAATAAAAAGTCTTTCCCTGAACCAGAAAATCCCAGAGCTGAGTTCCTCTTATTTTATCTTATTTCTCTGATCTCAGAGAATCTGTCTTTGGCTAAGTCTCTCATGCTTCTACAAGAATACATATTGTAAAATGTGATGATGCTGCTATATGGTAGAGCGTCACAACATACAATGTTTCAAGGAACCCAAATGTGCAATGTTAATAAAAGTAAGATGAATGGTTAATAAGAACTATGTCCCACTGGTCACTGTAAAAGATAGTTCTTCCCACTCTATAACATGCAATAGTTGGTAGGTCCAAGAAGTAGTCCAAGTAAAAACACATGTTTTTGTTTGATTGTTTTTCACAAATGTCCTGAGCAATTCAGAAAATGTTTTAACTGTGATGTATTCAGCATTGAGAGTTTGGTTCAGTGGGGAATTAAAAAATTAAAAGAAACAGTATCTATGCTGATTAAGACAACCAACCAGACATGTATAGATCTACATGTATAGATCTACATTCAGTGCGATGCAATTACAGTGCAGAGATAATTATGACCGTGGGAAAGATGAAGATATAACATTTAAGAGATGCTGAGTTGGACAGCAACTAAACCGAGCACTGAGAACAGATTGGCTTGTTCTTGACTTTAAATCAGGGTTTGCAATACCTGGTTATTTTTGTTAGTTGTCTCACGGTCGCACAGGTTGGCCTCAGAATGCATCTATAGCCAAAGATGTCTGTGAATGTCTGGCCCTCCTGCCTCTGCTTCCCAAATAGGAAGATTGCACACATAGACCACTGTAGGAGGAACAGCTTAGAGAATGTGTAGGATAAAAAGAGATTTGTTAAACAATGAGTTCCTTTTTTTTTTTCAAAGGAAGAAAGTGACTAATGCTGAGTCACCTGGAAGGCTGGTATAGATGTTATCTAACAACCTGGTGATCTTTTTGTTATTCTATAAAGCCAGATTTCCTGAATACCTCAAATTCTGAGCATTCTTTAGACTCTTATCCTGAGCTTAGTCTCTCACCGCCTGGAGCTCCTCCTTCTGAAAG
The DNA here is from genome assembly GCA_019843855.1 of Hylomyscus alleni. Lineage (NCBI taxonomy): Eukaryota > Metazoa > Chordata > Mammalia > Rodentia > Muridae > Hylomyscus > Hylomyscus alleni. Next base: position 9,798 of record JADRCC010139604.1, read on the forward strand.
AGGTCCTAAGTACTTTGTATCCCCCATTCATAGGATCTGTCCTAATGTCTATTGCTAGGTTCTTATACCCTGAGCGCTGCTCCTCAGTAAATAGAACTCATGTTTATGGTAAGGTCATAAGTGCCTTGCTACTTTGTATGGTAGTTTCAATGTCTCAACGCCTAAAGATTTGTTGTGATAATTGTCACAAGATAATATCTTTGGAATTTTACTGTGCTTAAATATGTAAGAAAAGTAAATCACATGGTCAGAGTCTGGAAGTTTTTCATCCAACACCTGCTAAGTTGGTATTGTTGACCTGGGCTTCATCATTTCCATGCTAACAGCAAGACTTGCATGCAACGGGACATGACATGACATCCACTGCAACCTGTTCGTGTTAAGCAAGCACTTGATCAACTGAGCTAAAGCTTCAGTCCAAAGGATTGGAGTATCTTAGTGTTAGGCATACGAGCATAGTACCATCCTCAAGAGAAGATGGATGCAGAAAAACTGTAAGCATAGCCTCACAATAGCCTATAGAAGCACAGGTTCAGGTCTTTGAACAGGCATTTTGTTTGTTCTATGGTCATGCAAAGTTATGAGTGAACAATGTTGAGATGGCATATAGGAGATGACATACGAAATTTCTATAGTCTTAAAGATTAGAGAAGTCTTCTGCAATATAAGTAAAATTTTACAAGGCAGTATAATAATTGAAAAAGTTAAAACATCAATCAGTTATATTGATGGAAAAGTCTTATTCCAATTCACTGCACATTTATGAAAATGCATCATTGTACTGAATAGTTTGCCATTTGAGTTAAGCAGCCAAGGCAGGTTGCATTTGAGGAAAGCAAACCTTGAAACTTATTTAATCCTATCTTTTCTTCATAGTTCCCTTGGAGAAAACCATAGTTGATTCTGATCTGTTGTGAGTAATTTGTCTTCTTAAGTTAAGAGTTCTCTGGCTTTTAGGGATCCCTTGATACATGTTGAAAATAGACAGTAAATATCAATTCCATGTGGCTTCGATTCCTCCAAGTACCTCTCATTTGATTCAGCATGATTTATAGTTTAATATCATTTATAATAATGAAAACGAGCATCCGGATGGCTTGCAGATGTCAGTACCATTTAAAAATGGAATAGAAATAAGAATTACGAACACTACAAAGAAGAGGCCAGAAAGATAGTCTATTTTATTCTCTCTCAAAAAACGGAAAGAATATAACAAAAGTAAGACCTACTCATTATATAGAAGGGTGTTGAAATAGGCATATATCCCAGTTGTGAATAATAGATAGGTAGATAGATAGACAGACAGATAGATAGATAGATAGATAGATAGATAGATAGATAGATGATAGCTAAATAGCTGATACAAATAATAGATTATAGGTAGGTAGGAATATGTATACATACATATATGTTAGGTTATAGTGATAGGTAGATAAATGTAAAGCATGATATGAAAATAGGTAGATAATAAATAGATTATATAAATAATAGATTACAGCAGAGATGAGGAGAACACAACATCTATCTCAACACTAGGAGTAACTGGGGCCAACAGGGCTCAGGCATACAAAAAGTCTGGCAGCCCAGTGACAAGGGTTCCTTCCAGTCTTTCTGGACCAGTGCCCTGAGTAGATCTTAGGCAAAACTCCACAGCCAGTCCCATAGCACCCAGAGGAAGCTCCACTCCCAGGTGCTGTGACATGCCCAGGATCAGAGGTAAAGAGGACGCAACATCTGTCCCAACACCAGAAGTAACTGGGACCAGAAAGACTAGGTACACAGGAACTCCACCAGTCCAGCGGCTCTGGTTCCTTCCAGTCTCTCAAACTGATGTCCTGAGCAGACCTTGGTCACAAGCTCCACAACTAGTCCTACAACACCCAGAGGAAGCTCCACTCCCAGGTGCTCTAACAAACCCAGGATCACAAGATCCCAGAATCACAGGATCACAGAGACAGCTTGACTCTGAGGAGTTCTGATACAATCAGGATCACAGGAAGGACAGGCTCCAGTCAGATTTAGCCAGGGCAGGTAGCATTCGAGATAACCAGATGGCAAGGCGAGGGGCACAAGTGTAAGAAAATAAACAACACAATCAAAGGTTACTTGGCATCATCAGAACCCAATTCTCCCACCATAGCAAGTCCTGGACACACCATTACACTGGAAAAGTAAGATTCAGATATAAAATCACTTTGCATGGTGATGATACAGGACTTTAAGAAAGACATAAATAGCACCCTCAAAGAAATACAGGAGAACACAGGTAAACAGCTAGAAGCCCTTCAAGAGGAAACACAAAAGTCCCTTAAAGAACTACAGGAAAACACAATCAAACGGGTGAAGGAAATGAGCAAAACCATCCAGAATCTAAAAATGGAAATAGAAACAATAAAGAAATCAGAAGTGGAGACAACCTTGGAGATACAAAACCTAGGAAAGAAATCAGGAGTCATAGATGCAAACATCACCAACAGAATACAAGAGATAGAAGAGAGAATCTCAGGGGCAGAAGACACCATAGAAAACATTGACACAACAGTCAAAGAAAATGCAAAAAGCAAAAAGCTCCTAACCCAAAATATCCAGGAAATCCAGAATGCAATGAGAAGACCAAACCTAAGGATAATAGGTATAGAAGAGTGTGAAGACTCCCAAGGTAATGGGCCAGTAAATATCTTCAACAAAATTATAGAAGAAAACTTCCCTAACCTCAAGATAGAGATGTCCATGAACATACAAGAAGCCTATAGAACTCCAAATAGACTGGACCAGAAAAGAAATTCCTCCTGTCACATT
>JADRCC010139605.1:0-12704 GCA_019843855.1 Hylomyscus alleni
TTTTTCTCAATTGCATTCAAATAAAGTATCTGCCTTCTAGAATTATTGTCAAACTTAAATATAGATTGTAAATAATTTAGTATTTGTCATTGTTAATGTACAGAATAAATACTATTATTTGGAATAACTACACAGGGTTCTGCTTTATGTATGTAGTTAGAGAATCCAATCTGAAAGGAAATTAGAGGGTACCTACCAAGTTCTGGATTTATAGTTAAAAAATAAATAGAATGATATTTTTATTATAACTACTCAGCTAGTGGACTATTATATAATTAATGCACATTTTGTTATTATCCAATATATTTACTGTTAGAAAATTAATACTTTAATTAAGTAAATGTTTTAATATTTTATTAATTATTAACCTTTAGTCAATAAAAACAAAAATAAAAACAAAAAAGAGAAGGAACTGACTAATTTCCCTCAACTCCCTGATGCAGTTGGTTGCCTTTATTGCCTAGCTGTTGTATAAACACAAAAATCTAGGAAATAAGTAGCATGGTGAATTATAGTCTGCATCCAATTAACAGCTAGTTTATGTAAACTTAAGCCTTCATACTGTGAAATTGACCACCCTTCCCTGATGTTCATGAAGGATGGCACTTAAAGGGTTAACCAAGCCCCATAGGACGCACAGCTTCTTGTGCACATCACAATCATGTGACCAACTATACCACGGAAGTCTTAAGAAAAGGTTTGGAAGTATATGCCCAGTTCTAAGTGGGTGATCAGGAATCCTGGATGATTATGGAATAAAGATTGCGTGTGGATGTGGATTGCGTGTGGATGTGGACCCTAAAGAGAGGTGTCTGCCCACTCTTAACACCTGTGTCCTCTTGCTGACTCTGTGTTCATGCCTTGCATGCAGCCTTGCCTGTGGAAAAGGGCTGGCTGAAGAGCTGACACCTGCACATCAAAGAGCCACTGTATAAAAATACTGCCACAGTGTGGGTCAGCAATTTTGCCACGCTTGCCAGGATAAAAGGCAAGATCACTGTGCCCTAAATACCAAGCTCAGAAAGTCATTAGGCCTTGAGCCCATTTTAATAAAGAATAAACATCCTTTCCCAGGCAGGGAGGAGAAACAAACCTGCACATTAAGGTGTGTCAAGTAATACTCCTTGTTGGAATTATTGTGGGAGATTCTGCCATGCTGACTTGTAAGGCTGGCTTCCGAAGTCAGATGGCAGACAATTCCCTTTCAGATGGACATTTTTGTGGAGGGTCCCCCAATCGCTTACCTCCTGAGGTTGCCTATTTCCATTGTTTCTGCTGGCCCTCAGGGCTTCAGTCCTTATCCCTCATCCAATACCAGATCAGATTCCCTCTCTGCCCCCCCACAACTCCTCCCCCTGCCCCGTCCATTTTCCTTCCCAGGTCCTTCTCTCTCTCCCCACTTGTAATTGCTTTCTCCTTTCTCCCAAGTGGGACTGAGGCCTTCCTGTCTGAAGGAATTACAGGGATGGAAATGGAGAGGAGTCTGAAGAGGGGAAGGTCCAGCAACAGGCCCAGGGAGGGTTCCAGCTCAAGGGGAGGTCCCAAGGCCTCACACTATCACTGAGGTTGTGGAGCGCTCACAAAAAGGGACTTAGCATGACCGAACTCCAGAAGACCCAACAAGCGAACGAGTCAGAGGCAGATGGTTGCACCCAACCAATGGACAGAAGCAACTGATCCCTGTTGTTGAATTGGGGAAAGACTGAAGGAAGCTGAAGGGGAGGGCGACCTTGTGGGAGGACCAGCAGTCTCAATTGATCTAAACCCCTGAGATCTCTTGAATACTGGACCACCAAACAGGGAGCATACACCAGCTGATATGAGGCCCCCAACAATATACAGTAGAGGACTTCCGGGTCTGTGTTCATTCAGAGATGATGCACCTAACCGTCAAAAGACTGGAGGCCCCAGGGAGTTTAGAGGTCAGGGGCATGGTGGGTGGGGAGGAGGTATAGGATGTGATGCAGTAGGAGGGCAGACAGGTTCGGGGAGGATAAAATATGGACTGTAAAAAAAAATAATTAATTAATTTTAAAAATATGGCCATTTTAAATAAAGTTTTATAATAGTCTTCGTTTTTATGTTCGGGATACTTAGGCAGTTGTGTGCATTCTTTTCTTTTTTATGTGTGGTCCAGTTTATATGGACTTGTGTGTATGGGTAGACATGCATGTGGGCATATCGTGTTCAGAGGTGGACTTTCTGTATTCTCTGGGACTGCTCTCCACATGCTCTTTTGAGTCACATGTGTGTGCAGGGTGTGTGTGTGTGTGTGTGTGTGTGTATTCTCCTTGCTCACTGACTGGCTAGCCTCGTTGGCTTCCAATGCCCCCTTTCCTTTTCCTCTGTCTCCTCCTTGCTCCCTCACTATTAAATTCCCTTTCAAATATTTGCCTTTGGGCAGTGAGGAAAGCTTCCAGCATGTGTACGTGAAGCCAGGCATGCAGACATTCACATTACAGATGTGAGAAAATCAGAAAACCACAGCTGAGAACACTAGAGACAAATTGTGCCTATTTCAGTCTCTCTCAGCACTGTTAATATTTCTTGCTCAGTAAAGCTTTCTCTTCTGCACTGAATCAAGTCCTGAAACAGTGTAATCTCAGGGGTCGATGTAAAGACGATAAAGGCAGCAATTTTTCACTCTAACATTATTAAGTCACCTTTCTGAAACAGGTGATAGTAGCTACAGCCACCTGTCTCTTTCTAGTCAAAGAAAAATCTTAAATTTAATTGAGAAAATAGTTCTGTGTTTAATTTTCCCCTGAATTTAAGAAATTGATTACAAAAACAAGTAATTGTCTCTGTATTTAAAGCCATAAATATCCAGAGTCTAGAGAGGTTCCAGTTGAATGCTATGACTTTCAAATCAGGAGCCGATGAGGCTACGTTACATGGAAATATAAGCATATTCTCTCCTTTTCATATTTCCTGTATATGAATTATTCATAAGTAAAAAATATGAGATTTATTTTCCAGCATGAACACAGAGGGAACTGTATCATAATCCACAGAATTTACATCTTAACAACTATCTTGGTACCTCAAAGGGGTCATAAGAAAAATATAATGATTTTCACATGATTTTTTAATCAAATATTTCTATAAGAATGTTTGGACTGTTCACCACTGTAACAGATGCCCAGAGGAAATCAGTTATTCATATTATAAAGGGGGCCCAGACATAAAGAAACCACTGCAGAGCTTTTCTTCTGTGTATGGTTCAAAAGAAGAGAAAGAAACATTATATCTAAATCCCAATACTTATCATTAAGCCAAATTCTTCTTCCCAAGTTACATTTACCATTGTTGTTCCTGCGTGAATAGTAATTGCAGGCCATATTTTAATAGAGTATCCATCCTTTCCCAGCAGACCTGCAACTGTGCCTGTCTCCAATGTCAACGTGCTCTAGGTACTTCTCATGCAGTAGACCAAGAACATAGCAAGAGACCTCGTGAATCTAGTGATGAGGTCACAAGAAAGAAGAGGACAAAAAATAAAACCATCCCATTTTGTTAAGCTTAAGTAGGTCGTCCCTGGAGGTTAGCACAGATGGTAGATGCACCCCAAAGCAGGATGAGGAATACTCACCATTGGCAGGCTATCTGTTGGCTGTAGGACAAAGGTGCTATCAGCCCTGGAAGGGAGAAGGGCCCCAGGGGTACAGTCCATCACGTATGAAAGTCCAAGAGAGATGAAATGCATCCTATGTTCTGAATAAGCTGACTTTAGCATACTATGTGGCTGGATATAGTATTCTGTAGAGTCCATTCTCATACCTTGATTGCTTGAAGCTACATATACAAAGAAGTTACTCGGAACCACAGTATCCAATAAGCCACCCTAGGCCAATTAGATGTACCCCCACCTCAGTTCCCTGTACTGAGACTCTGAAATGTCCATAGTCAACTTCATCAGCCTAAGGCACTATATGGGCTTCAACAATGAACAGACTGAATACTAACATCCAGCACATTCATAATCAAATGTGATTAAAAACATCTTCTACTTCGAATATACAATGATGCAAATCTATTCCTGGGGTTCTCCTAAGAAAACAAATAGAAACCACACATACAGACAGCCCTTCAAAGGCATTTTCCTTTAATGATGTAAATAAAGGAAATAAAGGAGGCATACAGATATTTATTCTGTTTTTTACTTGTTTATTTTTATTTTATGTGTAGTGATGCTTTGCCTGCACATTTGTCTGTGTACCACATGCATGAAGCACCCACAGAGGCTAGAAGAAGGCATTGTATCCCCTGGAACTATAGCTACAGATGGTTTGGAGTTATCACATTAGTGCTAGTTGTCCAGCCTAGGTCCTCTAGAGAAATATCTCATGATCTTAACCACTGAGCTTTCTCTCCTTCCCATCTTGTTTTTTAGTGAAAGATAGTACCATATGTATGGTGGCTCAGACAATCAAATGAGGATTAGTTATATTTAGGAGAATATAAATAATTACAGAGAATAGTTGCAGGGAAGGGACCATTCTTGTCCAGAGATGATAGAATTCAGGGAATTAATAGAAGTGCTGTCCTTCTATAAAAGCCCAAAACTATACAATCCACTCTTTAGCAGCAGAATGTCAGTTACATTAAATACTAGACATTTATTTGTGATGATTTCTTTCCTCAATAAAATGTGATATAGTATATCCAGGTGAGTGATAGTTAAATGAGAGAATAGATGGGAGGTGATTGGAAATATATATATATATAGAGATAGATAGATAGATAGATAGATAGATAGATATAGATATATATAGATATATAGATATATAGATATGTATATATATAAGATTATATATATATATCATCATCATCATCAACCTAAGGCACTACATGGGCTTCAGCAATGAACAGATACCAACATCCAGCACATTCATTATATATATACAATATATACTATATATACTATATATATAATATATAATATATATATTATATATATATATAATATATATATATATATATATATATATATATATATATATATTGAGAGTGAGAGGGAAGCAGTTGACCAGGAAAGTTAAAAGTAACTTTAATTTTTTCAAAGCCTACTTTTAACAATGGTTCCTAAACTCTTTAACCTCCCTTCTAGCCCACAACCCACCAGAGGTAGTGGAAAAGAAAGGATACAGGAGAAGTAGATCTGTTTAGAAATGATTCTTTGGAGCAACTCCCATCTGTGTTGTCAAGAAATTGACAGTTCAGTTCATAGGTCAGCAGTGGCAGCTCGATCAGCTTGCAAACACTTCATGGATACACCAGCAGTCCAGTTCGGCAGAGTTGGGACAGCAAACAAAAATCAGCAGAGGTGTCACTACCTAGTAGAGAGAGCCAGTTCTCAGCCTCAACATGAGTCTGCAGGAGAACCCATGGAACCCAAGAGAAGTTCTTGACTGTGGCTCTCTCAGCAAGACCAACACGCATTGCACAGCTAGCTCTATAAGCAATCCTAGCACATCACTGTCTGTGGAGTCTTGTTTATACAGGGAGAAAGCACACTATGTGTGCCAGGAGGACTATGATGATGGCTGTTGAATTCTGGTTTGGACAGGAAGGACATGAGAGACATAATGGAGGGAGGAAAGGTGGTACAGCGAATGGGCTGGAGGACTGGGTGCCAATGAAGATGTACTCATTTGTCCTACAAATTTACAAAATCATGTTTAGAGGGTAAGGAGCTTAAGAGGGAAATGATGAACGTGTGAGCATTAGAACATCCAGAAAATGACAATAGAACAATCAGGTCTAGATCAGTGATCATATCATGAGGATGTAAGTCAATGAAACCAGAACCAATATTTAGAATGTTAGAATAATTATAGAATAATTATAGTTTCTTCCTAAAGAAACAAAGGACTTATTCAAGAATATGACTGGAAAAACATAGGGAAAAGAATGACCCTGTTGCTAAAATATCACGTTTACAGAGCAGATCATAGTTAGTCTACATTTACTTACTAGTTCTGCAAAACACATGCTCAAGGAAATCACCTCAGATGATGGGCAGGTAGCAATGCTGCAATAATTTTTCATTTCTCTTCTTCTAGTAGTCACCCCTTCCACAAATGGAGTGTACAGTCACTGGCTTCTAACCATATCACCTGTACATATATGTGCATATGCAAAAGACTATTTTTCTTCATGATGTAACAAGTAGGAGCAACAGTTTAGGATTCTGATAAGGTCATACCTGAATGACTGTGCTCAATTTGGAAAGATTAATGTTAGTTCTAAATAAAATTATTAAGGCTTATACAGGTACATGTATTTAATCTTTAGAATTATAAGAGGGAGACAGGTGATAGATTAGATAGATGATAGATTGATAAATATGTAGATAGACGGATAGATGCTACATGATTTATAAATGATATAAAATGAAAGATAATATGTGATATATGATAGGTGGAAGATAGATAAGTACATTGAAGATTGATAGATTACAGAAATATAGCTTATAGGTAACAAATAGAGTTGCAAATAGATGGATGTCAGGTAAATACATAGATACACAGATAAATACTAGATAATTGATTGATAAATTATAAAAATATATATAATAGATTATTGATGATTATAAAAAGTTATATTATAGAAGGAAGATGATAAATAAATTGATGATTAACTAATACAAGGTAAGTTGATAGATATGAGGATAATTTGTTTTTTATTAGATATTTTCTTTATTTACATGTCATATTTCCCAGTTTCCCCTCCAAAACAAAAAACAAAAAACAACAAGAACAAACCCCTGTTCCCTCCCCCATTCCCCTGCTTACCACCCCACCCTCTCCCACTTACTGGCTCTGGCATTCCCCTACACTGAGGCACAGAACCTTCACAGGGCCAAGGGCCTCTCCTCCCATTGATGACTGACTTGACTTGGCCAACGTCTACTATACACATGCTGCCAGAGCCATCAGTCCCACCATGTGTACTCCTTGGTTGGTGGTTTAATCCCTGGGAGCTCTGAGGGTACTAGTTAGTTCATATTGTTGTTCATCCTAAGGGGCTGCAAACCCTTCAGCTCCTTCGGTCCTTTCTCTAGCTCCTTCATTTGGGGACCCTGTACTCAGTTCAATGGATCGCTGTGAGCCTCTACTTCTGTATTAGTCAGGTACTGTCAGAGCCTCTCAGGAGACAGCTATATCATGTTGGTTTGTCCTTCCTTCAGTCTCTGCTCTATAGTTCAGCCTTCCTTCAGTCTCTGCAACTCCTTCCATAGGTATTTTGTTCCCCCTTTTAAAAAGGAATGAAGTCCACATTTTGGTCTTCCTTCTTCTTGAGATTCTTGTGGTTTGTGGATTGTACTTCGTGTATTCTGAAGTTCTGGGCTAATATCCACTTATCAGAGAGTGCATACCATGTGTGTTCTTTTGTGATTGGGTTACCTCACTCAGGATGATATGCTCCAGATCCATCCATTTCCCTAAGAATTTCATAAATTCATTGTTTTTAATAGCTGAATAGTACTCCAATGTGTAGATGTACCACAATTTCTGTATCCATTCCTCTGTTGAGGAACATCTAGATAATTTGTTCTACTTAACTTCCAATAAAGCAATTGAATTTCCCATTGAATAGTCAATTATTCCTTTAAGATTCCTTACTTTAAGCAACAAGACATTTCATAATGCTAACATACTATGCTGAAACTGTTATCTCTAAATGCTGAAGTTCCCCTGGACACTCATTCACAAGCAGTGACTAAAGGGAAGTTGTAGGTATCTCAGAATACCTCTGGAATTTCTGTAGCATTGTTATAGGAAGTATGTATGATTCTTCCAAGATGACTCTGGCCTTCTTCAGAGAGCTTCAATTTATGCAGACTGGGGAACAAGTTTCAAAGGTACATTGGAAGAATATTTGGTGAGACAATTAAAAAATATTTATAGCAGACCGATAAGAGAATTTTAGGGTTTTTTTTTTTCTGTTTCTGTTTACTGCTGAATGGCTCTGTGGTGGTCTGAATGAGAATGCCTGCATAGGTTTATAAATTTGGATACTTGGTCCCCACTTGGTGAAAAATTAATGGGTTTGGCCTGGTTGGAGGAGGTATGTCACTGCGGCAGGCTATGAAGTTTCAAAAATCCATAATATTTCATTATCTCTCTGCCTCGTACTTGTGTATCAAGATGCAAGCTCTCCACTACTGCTCCAGCATCATGCCTGCCTGCCTGCTTCCATACTCCCCACCATGATGGTCAAGGACTCTAACTAACCCTCTGAAGCTGTAAGCCCCAAATAAATACCGTCTTCTATAAGTTGCCTTGGTTATGATGTCGCATCACCCCAACAGAAAAGAAAGAAAGACAACTTGTTAAAATATAAAAGTGAGTGTGCCATTATATCAAGGAAAATAAGTGGATGGAAAGCTTTGTGTATTCTGTCTATTCCTCTACTCAAACCTTGAAAAAATAAATGTTGATGTTATATGTTGCCCTGATAGGAATGGAAGGTCCCTGTTTTACATTCAAAGAAGTAAAAGTAAACTCTACCCTCTTTTTGGAACTCCCAAGCACTTTCTAATTACATCTGTAACACTTTACTATGCTTTACTTATGGGTATGAAATTTTCTGTGAAGTTTAGTCATAAAAGTGATCTCTTGGGAACCTGAACTGGACCCTAGCATAGGAAAATAGCAACAAAACCATCATCTTTTACAAATTCAGTCTTTAAAATATTCAGCACTTCTCACTTACCTACTGCAGTAATACCATATAATCTAAGTGCTTAAAATATGTCTAACACTTTGACCTAGAACAAAACCTTTTCACCAATAACCTTTGGTAGTAGCAAATTAGAACAAATGAACACTTGACTTTGTAAGAAATAACGGTTAGGTTAATGGGTTCTAGAATTAAGGTATATGGGCTCAAATCCTAACTCTCCATTTATCTGAATCACAGACTATTGTAATTTTTCATTATGTTTTAACTAACCTGTCAAAGTGGAACTTTAGCTAGTTTCAAAGGAAGATATGAGTCATGACTCTAATTTAAAAATTATCACCCAAGATGTATAATTTTATTTGAGAAGAGATAAATCAAAGAGTGCTTTTAATTTCTGTTTGTATAAACAAGCCAAATGACTATAAATTTTTCCCTAAAACACCTGTGTACAAAGCCTGTATTTATTGTCCATTATAATGGCACTTCTCTTTAGGCATAGTTTCTGGCTAAGTCTGAAATAAAAAGTACAGAGCTAATAGTTTTTGCTTCTATATTATAAATGTAGGCCTTTATAAATCACTCCTTTTTTTGACCCTCAATTTGGCCTGTGATCCTTCTATAGTAATCTATTTAAAAGAACTTCTGGAGGTTTCACCAGTCCTGATTCAAGCTATATGACAGAGCAATAGGAATAAAAACTGCATGGGTTTGGCATTAAAAACAGATATATTGACCAATGGAATAGAATCAAAGACACAGATATAAATCCACACATCTATGAATATTTGATATTTGACAAAGAACCCAAAACCATACAATGGTCAAAAGAAAGTGTCTTTAACAAATGGTGCTGATTGAACTGGATGTCTGCATGTAGAAGAATGCAAACAGACCCATATCTATCACCCTGCACAAAGCTCATTACCAAGTAGTTCAAAGACCTCAACATAAAATTGGACACACTAAATCTAATAGAAGAGAACGTGGGGAACTGGTTGAACTCATTGGCACAAGAGACAAATTCCTGAATAGAACACCAATAGCTCTGACATTAAGATCAACAATTAATAAATGGGACCTATAAAGCTGAAAAGCTTTGCAAGGCTAAGGACACCATGAACAGGGCAATATGGTAGCCTAAAGAATGAGAAAAGATCTTCACCAGCCCTAGATCCAGCAGAGGACTTATATTCAAAATATATAAAGAACTCAAGAAGTTAGATACCAACAAACCAAATAACCCAATTAAAAAAATGGGCTACAGAGCTAAGCAGAGAATTCTCAATAAGGAATCTCCAATGGTCAAGAAACACTTAAAGAAAACCTTCAGAAATCTTAGTCATCAGGGAAATGTGAATCAAAACAACTCTGAGATTTCATCTTACACCTGTCTGGTAAAACTGGTAAAAAGGGGAGCCCAAGGGAAGATATGTGTGTCTCACTCAGAAAGGGAAACAAAATAGTCATCTGAGGTGGATGGACAGAGGGAACTGGGTGAGAGAGGATGGGGAGGGCTATGGAGATGTCAACCAGTTGTGGGGGGATGGGGAGAGAGCTGGAAATGGGTGATATCATCTGTGGGCCCAGCAGTAGACCTAGGATGGGGAAAGATATGCAGAGTCTAGAGCTGAGACTCCTACCAGCAGAAGATATAGAGGCAGAAGTGGCCACCTCCTGAAGCCAGGAAGGACTCCAGTGGAAGGGGAGTGACATCAACCCACTCATGAAACATTTAACCCAAAATTTTTCCTGCCAATAAGATTAACAGGGATGAAGATGAAGAGACTGAGGGAATGGCCAACCAATGACTGGCCCAAAATGAGACCCATCCCTGGGACAGAGCAGACACTATTAATGATAGCCTGCTATGCTTGCAGGCAGAAACCTAGTGTAACTGACTCCTGAGAGGCTTCATCCAGCAAGAGATGGAAACAGATACAGAGGCACATAGTCAAGCAGTGGGCAGAGCTTGAGATGACTTGTGGAAGAGTGCAGGATAGAATTGAGTGAGTCAAAGGGATCAGGGACACCACAAGAAGACCTAGAGAGTCAACTAACCTTGACACATGGACACTTACAGAGACCAGCAACCAAAGAGCATGCAGGGACTGGTCCTAGAATCCCCTAACAACACACACATATATACACACACATTTACCAGATATGCATCTTAGTCTTCACGTGGTTTCCCTAACAATTGAAGCTGGGGCTGTCTCTGACTCTGTTGACAGCCATTGGATTGCCTGGTTGGGCCTCAGTGGGAGATGGAGGTGCTTAGTCCTGCTGGGCTAGATGTCCCAGAGAAAAATGGTACCCAAGAGGGGCTTCACTTTCTCTAGGGAGTAGGGGGAGACGGGAATAGGGGAATTTGCAAAGGTAGGACTGAGAGGACAGAAGTGGGGCTTGCAATTCATATACAATGTGAATACAAATAAATAATGCAAAAGAAAGAAATTAAATGAGAGTGGTACCTAGATGGAGGAGATGGTCAGTGCGGACTACCTGTCTGGAAAGGATATATCTTGCTTGTGATCTCTTTTCTCTCAGTGTCTTCTTCCCAAATATTGTGAGGATAGCAGCCTCTACTGAATCCATCTACCCTGATCTTCCTTGCCACATCCTAAGAACAATGGGGCCAGCAAGTCATAAACTGGAACCTTGGGAACCTCCAGTCATGATTTTGCTTCTTTAATTTGTTTGTGTCAGATAAATTGTTCCAGTAACAAAATAACTAACACAAAATGCTAAGACTAAATCTACCTTTTTCCATTTTCATACTTTGTTAACTCTTTATTCATTTACTTGGAATTATCTTTTCATTAATTGACATGTTTACCCATTTATATGATATTCTGTAGTAATGTGATAAATATGGGCAACTTACTGGTCAAATTTATATAATCAGTATTTTCACCCCGTTTAAGAATTTTCCTCTTTTTTATTTAAATGTTATTTTATTTTTAATTTATTGTTTACACTCTATATTCCATTCCCCACCACCCCATCCACCCTCCAACTACTCTACATCCTATACCTCCTCCCCACCCCATCCAATCTATACATGAATGACTGCATCCCCATGCCAAGTGACCTCTAAACCCCTGGGGCCTCCAGTCTTTTGAGGATTAGATGCATCAACTCTGAATGAACACAGATCTGGAAGTTCTCTACTATATGTGTGTTGGGTGCCTCATATCAGCTGGAGTATGCTGTCTGTTTGGTGTTCCAGTGTTTGAAAGATCTTGGGGGTTCAGATTAGTTGAGATTGCTAGTTCTCATACAGATTTGCCCTTCTCTTCAGCTTCTTTCAGTCTTCCCTAATTCAACAACAGGGGTCAGCAGCTTCTGTCCATTGGTTGCTGCAAATATCTGCATCTTACTCTTTCAGCTGCTTGTTGGGTCTTTTGGAGGGCAGTCTCTTCATCTTCATCCCTGTTAATCTTATTGGCAGGAAAAATTTTGGGTTAAATGTTTCATGAGTGGGTTGATGTCACTCCCCTTCCACTGGAGTCCTTCCTGGCTTCAGGAGGTGGCCACTTCTGTCTCTATATCTTCTGCTGGTAGGAGTCTCAGCTCTAGACTCTGCATATCTTTCCCCATCCTAGGTCTACAGCTGGGCCCACAGATGATACCACCCATTTCCAGCTCTCTCCCCATCCCCCCACAACTGGTTGACATCCCCATAGTCCTCCCCATCCTCTCTCACCCAGTTCCCTCTCTCCATCCACCTCAGATGACTATTTTGTTTCCCTTTCTGAGTGAGACACACATATCTTCCCTTGGGCTCCCCTTTTTACCCAGTTTCTTTGGGTTGTGGCTTGTAGCATGGCTATTCTGCATTTTATGACTAATGTCCAGTTATAAGTGAATACATATCATGAGTACTCCATAGCCTCAGAAAACCAAAGAGCATGCAGTGTAAGGTCAGGCCTTGGGACCTCCCCTTGAGCTGAATCCCACTTTGGGCCTGTTGCTGGACCTTCTCTTCCTCAGGCACCTTTCCATTTCCATCC
>JADRCC010139609.1:0-18527 GCA_019843855.1 Hylomyscus alleni
GTGTGTGTGTGTGTGTGTGTGTGTGTGTGTGTGTTTGGAGGACAACTTACCTTTTATGAGAACTTGTTCTCTCCTTCCACCATGTGAGTTCTAGAGGCTGAATGCAGGTTGTAAGACTTGCCTTGACTTGCCAGCTCCAGCAGTTACCACTTTTGAATAGACTTTGTTGGTATTAAGTACAATTATAGTTTTGGTGCAACTATCACCACTATCCATTTCCAGGATATTTTCATCATCCAAGTTACTGTGTGTTTATCCCCACTATAATATCTATTATTTTAGTTTGTATGAATTTACCTCTTCTAAGTGCCTCACATAAGTGGAAACATAGACTATTTATCCCTTTGTGTTTGGTTGATTTTATTTAACAGCTTTTCAATGATCATTTATGTTGTAGTTATATATATCAGGATTTCATTCATTTTTAAAGGCTACATATATTCTATTGTATGTATATGTGCCACATTGTGTTCATTCATTCATCTGTTCTTGGGTATTTTGCTTGTTTGTCTTTTAGTTACTATGAATAATGCTGCTGTGAGCCAAGACAAGCAAATATCTGACTCCCTGCTCTCATTTCTTTGGGGTGTACACCTAGGGTTAGAACTGCAGGGTTCATTTGCATTCTTTGAGGACTTGCCAGCCTGTTTTTTTGCAGTGGCTATACATTTCACATTCCTACAAGCAAAGCACAGGGACTCCAGTTTCTCCACATCCTTGACAACACTTACTGTTTTCTTTTGTTTGGGTGGTAAAAATGAAGTAACTTCTTACTGTGGTTTTGATTTGTATTTCCTTAGTGATTAGTGAGCTGAGCATTTTTGGGGAGGGGTACTTATTAGCCATTTTATCTTTCTTTGGAGAAATATCTATTCCTATCATTTTCCTCTTTTTCAAAAATGTATTTTAAAGTTTTTAACTTTTAGAGTTTTTTTATATGCTATGGATAATAATCCTTTATAAGATGATTTGCAAATATCTTCTATTTTCATTCTTCATGGTATTCTTTTATGAATATGTTTTTAATCCTGATGAGATCTAATTAACATATTTTACCTTTATTGTCTATAATTTAGTATCAAATCCAAGATATTCCCTTTGCCAAATCCAATGTCAGGAAGATTCCCCACTATGTTTTCTTCTAAGAATTTTAGAGCCTTACTCATATTTAAACCAACTTTAAATGGGATTCCTGTAGCTAGCCCATCTTTCTACCATCATTTGTTGAAAAGGCTGCCTTTTTCCTTTGAACAGTCTTAGCATCTTTGTCCAAATTTATGTGATCAAATGTATGAGGATTTATTTTGGTGTTTGTCTTGAATAGTATGGACTAGAAGGCATTTCCATATAGAAATTGAAAAAGAATGTGGTCAAATGAAGTACAGATTTTTTTTTTCAGAAAGGAGATGTCTTTGAAAGCTTATGAAAAATGGTGGCCATCATCCTGGCCAATATTTAACAAATGCTGTTTCAAATTTGACTCTGGAGGGGGGCAGCAGAATCATGTCAAACTCAGACCCTATAACCACAAAGTTTATATGTGTACTCTGTATACAACATTTCTTTCTATGCTGGCTCAAACTTACTAGATTGCCAAAACTGACTCCTGATTTTCTGGCATCCACCTCCCAAGTGCAGAGATTACAGTTGTGCACTCCCATGCCTGGCTTGTTCACAGCCATCTTAGCACCCTGCTGTCTGAGACTCCTTTGCCTGCCACTTGGGCATCTGTACAGTAAAAATAAGCAGCGGTAGAGCCCTTAATAATGAGAGTCCCTGAATATAGATTGGTTCCGATTACCCAAATACCTCAGAGTCACATCTCCCACGGAAGAACTAAGGCGGAGGGATGAGTTCAAGTTATATAGGGCCTTGCTGTCCCCAAACAAGAAAGTTGTGTTTTCCTCATCCCTTGACAGAACAGTGCTAAATTATGATCGTCATTGTTCCCCAGTTGGATTATGGACTTGTGCCCACAGTAGTCATCTGCTCCTTAGCGTCCCCCCCTTTTTTTGCTCCCCTCCCTGTTTCTCTCAGATGCTCCCTTCCTCAATTTATCCAGGTCACCTTCTCACATCTGCTTGGAAACACATTCCCCTCCAACATCCAGCCAAATATTCCTTCCTCTACCGAGCTGAAAAAGAGATCTCACGAATTTCTTTCTCCGGTGTTCCCTTCTCTCTTTATCCCTCCTTCTGATCAGTGTCACCTGGGATTGTGTTGAACATGAACTTTCGGTGTACTCTTGGTCTTTCAGTGCATCTTCAGTGGGAAAGGAGAGTGAAAGGATAATGGGTAGACAAATGCAGGGGAAACTAATGCAGACTTGGAGCCTGCTCTGAGCCAAGCCTTCCTAGTGCTTTGTAAACATTATCTCATTTATCTCTCACCCAAACTCTTCACGGTGGGTAGCTTTTTTCACCCCAGTTTATGGATGGAAAAATTGAGCATAGAAGAAATTAAGTCATTTGATGAGAGTCACAGGGCTATAAAGATTTGCCATCAGATTCTGGAGCTGATACCATGTACCCTGAACCAGTCTGCTCCAAGGTAGTAAGTGTTTGAGACTAGAGTTAAATGTGTCACTGGGACCTGGAGAGGAAGAAAGGGAACAATGGGATTACTAGAAAGGAGTGGCTCCCCAGCTCTAGGATGCAAACACAGTAGCTTCACCCTGGAAGCCTGAGAAATGACTCATTAGCTCTTGTCAGCAGGGAGAGGTGGGTCTGACACTCTTGTGAAGCCACCAGCCAGCCAAGAGAATCCTCAGAGTTTAACACATCCGGTTGTCTAACTCAATAACACTTCTGAGAGCCATTTCAGTCTATCGGAAGCCCAAATCAGTTCTGGTGGATCACTACTCATCTCTCTCTATTCCCTGCTTCTCCAATCCTGGGCTAATGCCTTGCTTCTTTTTTGGTTTTTTGAAGGAGGTTCTCCTTTTAGGTACAACTGTTCTATTTTCCAGAGGGTGGATGACATAATAGTGGAAGATGGTTATAATTTCATTCCTGCCAAATTGTCTTGGAAACAATTACACATTTGAAACAGCTTGGTGATCTCACAAGCTATAATCCCCAACTTTCTTTCTGGGCTGGGTCTAGAGATCTCCCAGTGCTGCAGATATTTCCAGTGATAAGTTGCTTTACAATTCCCCTTCTCCAGTCCTTGCTATTTTTCCTCTCACCCTCTTATGCTTGATTCTCCAGTGACCATTCTTCCTTGCAGGAAAGATGGTAATGACACAGCAGGTGGGCTGAAACAATGGTCCTTGTCTTCTTTGGCATGGTCCTCTACCATCATAACCCAGTACCAAGCTCCTTACTCTATTTCTACTTTCTGCTTGTAAAACTGAAATTATGAATTTCACTATGGCATTGATCCGGTAGATGTTCAGCTCTCACAACTCCTCCAAGTCCCTAGCCCCATACTCAGGCATGACATCATTTCTGTTGGGCTGTGAGTCTCCCTAGAAGGTAAAATGATGACAAGGAATTCTAGTGCTTCTGAATAGATTATAGGGAGTGTTGATAGCAGACGACACTCTACCCTACTTTTCACCTAAACTCCTATGGGGACTCCTTGAAGTCCCCTTATATGATAAGCCTCCAACAAATGGAATGGGGGCTGCCTTGACTCTGTTGCCTGCCTGTGGATCCTGTTCCCCTAACTGGGCTGTCTTATCTGCCTCAGTGGGATAGGATGAGCCTGGTCCTGTAGTAACTTGATGTACCAGGGTGAGCTGGTACCTGCAGGGGGCCTACTCCTTCTCAGAGAAGAAGGGGAGGGAAGGATGGAGTGAGGGGCTATGTGTGTGGAGGGTACTGGGAGGAGAGGTAGGCCGCAATTGGGATGTAAAGTAAATAAATAAATAAACTCATGGAAAACAAAAACACAGGACAAGTACAGATATAAGGAGTGGTGGAACTGAATTTATGCAAAAGATAAGCCCAGATGTACTCCCCAAATCTCCCTCAGCTCTTGTGTTGTGGGCAGAGATTCTAAATGGCCCTTGTGTTCCCAGTGGAGAGCTATATTGAGAGCCACAAGTAGGGACAGGACAGCAATGATTCTGGTATGAAGATCCCAGACACCAGCTGAAGAATGTAATAGATCCTTGGTGCTTAGGTAAGATTCTAAGCAAAAAGACCATGGGCCCGTTAGGTGCAACCTTCAGCACTAGGCTCCAATTAGATACTGAGCGTGAGCATGATAGTTATTTTTTTTTTATTGCTGTGACAAAATATGAGAGAGAAACAGGACTAGGTTTTTTGCTTTTTTTGGTTTTTTTTGGGTTGTTTTGCTTTTGCTTTTGGTTTTTGACTCAGAGTTGCAGTAAATAGCCCATTATGGCAGAGAAGTCATGGCAGTGGGAGGTTGAGGTAGCCAGTCACATTGCCCCCTTAGTCAAGAAACCAATATGATTGCTACTGTTTGGCTTGCTTTCTCTTTGTTATTTACTCTAAGACCCGACCTCTGAAATGGTACTGGCTACATGTAAGGTGGCTCTTCCTACCCCAATTACCTGATTTAGAAATTCTCATAGACATGCTCAAGTGTCTGCTTCCAAGGAGGGTGTCAATCTCATCAAGATGACAGTCAAGATAAAACATGGAGGAATCCTCCAGGATGAGAGGGATCTTTACAGAGGCCACTGGGAACTCCAGGCTGAGCAGTAGATGAATTCACAGGTTCATAGCCCCCTTTTCCTTGTGTCCATTCCCAGCCTAGGTGCCATCTTGAGTATGAGGAAGAAAAACGGAAGGAAAACAAAGATCTTGCATTTCTTCAATTGACACTGAGATAACCATTTAACACAAGGGAGACAAAGATACTTATTTGTGCAGTGTTGGAAATTGAGCATAGAGCCATGTACATGACGTGCCAGTGCTTTACTGCTAAGCTACATCCCTAGACCCAACAAAGATCCTTTCAGTCATCAGATTTCAGGATCCATTTTTGCCTGTATAATAAAAGCTCCAAAACCAAGGCAAAGCAATTCTAGACATCAATGGAAGTCCAGCATTTTTGTTTGTTTATTGTAGCCATAGTTTCTCTGACTCAATTATGTCTATAAACTTTAAAGCACTCTAAAAGTCATACATAGTAGACACTAAAGATATATCCAGACTGTATACTAGGAGTTATTGAGGAGTATTATCATATCCTGAATTGGTTTCCTTCTGGTTTCATCTATTAAGGTTTTGGGGGGTAAGGATGATATCTCGTATCTCTTGATTGTGTCTAGTATATAGTGTCTTGTATATAGTAAGTATCCAGTTAGCCCTAGTTAGCTGATTGGAGTTGATTTGTGACTATAAAGCTTACAGATACTCATTTTTTTCTTTTCGCTTTTTTAAAATTAATTCTTCTCTCATACATTCCATTCCAGCTGCAGTTTTCCCTCCCTCCACTCCTCCCAGTACTCCCCACACCTTCCCACTCCCCCAGATTCACTCCTCCATTTCCCTTTAGAAAAGAACAGGCCTTCCAGGTTATCAACCAAACATGGCATAACAAATTACAATAAGACTAGGTACAAACCCAAATGGAATTTTTGTTCCAGTTTTTTGAGACAGGGTTTCTCTGTAGTTCTGGCTGTCCTGGAACTCATAGACCAGGCTGCCCTTGAAATCAGAAATCCATCTGCCTCTGCCTCCTGAGTGCTGGAATTAAAGGTGTGTGCCACTGCCCAGCTAGCTTAGAGGTATTCTAAAGCATGGACCTTTCCTGGCAGCTCATATATCATCAGTGTTATAGTCTAATCCAGTGAGTTCCAGGAGAGCACATGCTACCTCTCCAAACTTACGTAGACTTCAGTGAGGAAGTGGTACATTGCCAAGGATTCCTATTGATAGATACGATTTCCCTCCTCATAGGATACATGAGCTTACCTGACGGCCCACTGAAATTAACTGACATTCTATGAGTTTATCTGCCCAGTCTTTAGATGCTCAGCTCCCTAATTCATTGTCCTGGATTTTGGGGAACCTTGGGTTCTGCCTTGGACACAATGTCATTCTGAGAATTACATGTGATGTCTGGGTTGCTCATTATCTAACCCAGGTTCCCAAACTTGGCTATTCCATGGAATCACCTGGAGGTTTTTTTGTTGTTTGTTTGTTTGTTTGTTTGTTTTTAAGAAAACTTGCCACCTGTACCTATGCCTCAAGATTCTCATGCCATTGGTCAGGGTACATAACATGGCCTAATGATTCCAGCAGGACCT
Source organism: Hylomyscus alleni (assembly GCA_019843855.1). NCBI lineage: Eukaryota > Metazoa > Chordata > Mammalia > Rodentia > Muridae > Hylomyscus > Hylomyscus alleni. Next base: position 6,230 of record JADRCC010139609.1, read on the forward strand.
GGAGCTGCTTATCTCTGTGATTCCAACTGAAAGATGGCTCCTATTCAAAGTCCCAACTAGACTGTGATGAAGATTGACTCTAGTATTTTGTTCATGCTAAGCATGTGCTCTACCACCGCTCTGTGTCCCCAGCCCCAAAGCCATAGAATGTTTTGTTTTGTTTTGTTTTTTTAAATAAAGGTGTGTTTTTAATATGAGCAAACTTTAAAGGTGGTTAAAGTTACAATGAATCCAACAAATCTCTTGGCTTGTGCTAGCTAGTAAAGGCCTGGCCCTTTGTGGAAGTATCAGTGCCTATAGAATCTAGTAGCCATAGCTCATAGTCTAAATGTTGACAACAGTAGCAGGAACAACATGACTGCATTCTTCTAGGTCTTCATGATTTACAAAATACCTTACTGTATGCTACCTCACTAAGGTAGAGCAACTTCTATTAATCCTCACTTTGCAAATGGAAAGATCAGGGTGGGAGCTTAAGCAAGGAAGCAACTGGGTAGGTTATCTAGAAATCAATAATACCAAAATCTAGAAAGTAGGGCTCCAGAACTCTGTGTGGGCCAGATGGCCAGAAGTGCTTATTTGGGGCTGGGACAGTTTGAGTCACTTCCAAGTTCACACAGCTGAATAGTAGAAGTGCTAGAACTCTAGAACTTGTCTTCTTAGCCACTTCCCTAGTGTTTACTCACTGAGGCACATGAACATTGTTTTTATATGACTGTCATGATTCATTCTGGCATGGGTTTATAGCCCTCCTCCCCCAAAGCACTGGGTAAAGATTAAGAGAGGCCCAAAGGAATGAAAGCCATAGTACCACTGATCTTAGCTACTAGGGATTAGGCTAGTGTTCCAGGGGAGCGTGTCAGTAAAATATACCTTGATAGTGGTACATTTTTAGTTCATTTACCAAGAGAGCTCATAAGCCCATGAAAAGAGCCCACCAAGGTATGTTACAGATGCTTTCCCAATGTTGTTATGGCTGTCATGTTTAGTCCTTTTCATGGTATCTTGTTTGATCCACATATCTTCTTCTGCTTTTTTTTTAGAAGCTCAGCATTCTTTCATGGGACTAAATATTCAGTAATGTGTTGAATTACATTTTTAATTCAAGGAGAACAATGAAAATACAAGATGGACCCTGCTCTTGCTTCAAGAAGTAAATTTAAATGGCTTTTGATGGTATTACTAATTGGATGGATAAGAATTGGCCACACATCTCATTATCTTCCAACTACATGGACATTTTTGGTTGTTGTTAATATGAAATATGTTTTGTCATTAATCAAAGCCAGATCAACAGTACCACTAACAAATTCTGTATTGGAGGTGTACGAGCAAAAGACAATGAATTTGATTTACTGAGGAATTTTGTTTTCAAGGTGGAAACTGAGGCCAGAGACTTTGCTTTGTTTTGGGCTATAACTTCAGCACCTGACACAAGTAGGCCTTCAAAGTTTAGAATTGAAAATAAAATAATAGGACATACCTGATATTTCTTCAATTTGAATTAGGTAGTGTTCTTATGGATATTCTCACTAACTGAACATTAGAGAATAGATAATGATATCACATAGTTAGACTAGAAATCATAAAGTGCAATTCATGGAAAAAACATCACTATATCTTGAACACTCTATAAATTACTGATATTAATATTTTCACAAAGGGAAAAATATCCATTTTATTATATAAAGGTAAATTCTGTCCAGAGACACGAAAGAATACAGCTTGAATGAATAGGAATTACAAACTTTGATTGGCACTGTTGTGATAAAATTGTTTATAAATGTAGTTTAATTTCATTCAAAGTGATCAACTACATTTTGCAAGCAAAGAAATATGAAAGAGATATTAAGATCTAATTCAAGACATAGCCATGAGCGAGTCAGTTTTCTTGGAACATCAAGTCTCTCGGTCGCACTGGTATGCTCATTCATACCCTAGGAAGAAATGATACTGGGCACTTTAATCACACAGGATTATCAAGCCAGAGTCACAGACTGTTAAAATTGAGAAGTTTCAGATTGGATATTCAAAGTGGACAAGAAGTACCATTAAAATAACAACAATAAAACAAAACAAACAAAATACCCAGCACTTGGGAGGCAAAGGCAGGAGAATCTGTGAGTTCCAGGCCAGCCTTTTCTATAGAGTGAGTTCCAGGATAGCCAGGGCTACACAGAGAAACCTTGCCTCAATGCCTACCCCCCTCAAAAAACACCAAGGTAAACTAAATTATGGATGATTTTTGCAATGATGTTGTGGCCATCATGTTTAGATTTTTGCATGGTGTCCTTTTGCTCCATAGGAAAAGTCGTTAGGACAGAAACTACCAATAAAGGCCTGATAAAGTTCTTCTAAGTACAGCAGCAAGAGTTAAGGGTTAAATGTGGCATCGAAACAAAGGCAATTATAAAAACGCACCTTTTTCAACTAAGTAGGCTTTTTTCTCTCTCTTAAGCAGGACTATCCATAATTTCAACCTTTCTTAGTAGTTTTTACCAGCACAGAGTTGTTAACAGATCTGGCTCATTATATGGTAGTCCTGCTCTGGAGGGTCCATAGTTTTGTTGTTTGCTGGCAACAAAGCTGGGAGGTTGAATCACAAAGAAAGGGAAATTAATATTCAGGCTGAAAATGGAAAGGACTCCTTCCATTCACATTGATTGCTTGACCTTGTCACTGTCATGACAAAGAATAAGAGAGAAATGATGGTTAGGGGCAATGATTTTGCCATTAACCTTATCCCATCAGTAGTTTAATGAGTATTGATTATTGAACGGTACCCTCTTTAAACGTTTTTTAAAAAAATTTTTAATTGAAATAAAATTACTTCACTTTCTCTTTTCCTTTTCCTTCCTCTATCCCCTCCCATGCTCCCCACTTTCAAGTTGATAACCTCTTTTTCTTTGGTTGTTATTGTTACATATATATGTAGCAATACACTTGCACACATATATGCACAAATATATAAGGGACTACTGAATCCCTTCTTGCTAACTGTATATGATTTCCCAGGCTGGCCCCTCTGCATTTGACAATAAAGGAATTCACCCCTGGGGGGAGGCTAATTTTCTTTCAGTACTTCCTAGTTACCTGTAGTCCGTCTAGGGTGGGACCCACAATTATCCCTTCCACATTAGCATGTTCATTGATATGGCTGTTGCTCTAGTCTTGTTTATGCAGCTGTTTTTCTCAGAGAGACCATCTCACAGCAGATAACGGAGTTTCTGGTATTCTGGATCTCAGGATCTTTCTGCCCCCTCTTCCTCGATGTCTCCTGAGCCATAGATACAGGATTGTAATGTGGATGTATCAATTGGGGCTGAACTTCATCTAATCTCTTGATCTCTATTTTTTGTCCAGTGTAGTTTTCTGTGGTCTCTATTTGCTGCAAATAGGGGCTTACCTGTGGGTATCAGGATGAGATTTAGAATGTAGTTAGGAATTATGCTGTGCCAGCAGAGTAGTGGTAGTAGATTCTAACAGTCGTGCGCCACATGAGCCTCAGTAAGCTGCTTAGGTTTCCAGTTCCAGGCATGATTCTCCTCCTGTTGAGTGGGCCTTAAGTCCATTAGACAGCTGCTGGTCACCACCAACATGTGAGTGTCGCTTACTGCACCTTTATGCATATCCTACCATGCTCTCACTGTTGTGGTTCACAGCACTGCAGCTGGGTAGGACTGCTTCATAGCTTCCCTCCCTTAGCAGCTTACATAGTGTGTTCTGGTACCATGGAAACTAGACCACAGGAAGGAGGCTTTCAAGTCAGACCCAGCTGGAATAATTCCGGTATTATAACTGTATAGTGTCTTCAACCACAAGGACCCACCTTTAAACCTTGAGAGTCAACCAAGGGCTACATCAGTGACCTATATTGTTTAGAGAGTCACCTGACCAACCATGTGAAAGGAGGTTTCTCATGCCTGGTGTGGGGGCTTTGTAAGTCTAAGGCTTTGTGGGAAGCAGCATTGTCAGCCCAAGTGGTTTAACTTCCTTTAAGATATCACTTTCCCTGCAAGGTGACACACACCTTTAATCATAGCGCTTGGGAGGCAGAGACAGGGGGATCTCTGTGAGTTCACGGCCAGCCTGGTCCACAGAGTGAGTTCCTGGACAGCCTAATGCTATGCAGAGAAATCCTGTATAGAAAAACAAGAAACAAAACCAAGCAATAAAAGATACCACTCTCTTTTCCTGATTGTCCCCTAGATGGTGCTATCCACAGCAAATTTGCTCTCTTCACATTGAAGAAAGTAGGTCCTCTGTCAATCTGGGTCACCTGAACATCCTTTCCCTGACTCTTCCACCCTCAGCTCTCTACTTGAGGTTGCTTATTTGATTTTATAAATGGAAAACAAGCTTCTATTTCTTTAAGCCCCTGATGAGGTAAGACAGATATCCCTTTCTCTGAGGGATCATATAAAAACCCAAGTTCATATGCCCTAAGGAAAGTGTAGGCGCCTGTTAGTATCTTTTTTTTTTTTTTTTGTACCAAGCCAGTTCAATGTGATGTTTACAGTGTAAACATAAAGGTAAGAGTTTTAGGTCTTGGATTTTCTGAGGGCAAATCTAAACCCCTGAATTTAGCAAAGTGTTTAAATCTTGTGTTTGAGTTTCCTTTTCTGTAAAGGGATAGTAACTATCTCAGAGCTTTGTGACTTAATACATAGCAAACATGCCTGTAATATACCTGACTTGTGAGTAAATACACACCATTAGCACTACAGGCCAGCACTGTCCGCTAGAAATCTTTCTGTGATGAAGTGTTCTATACCTGTTGTATAGAACCTGTTCTACACCTGCTCCATGCTGTGGCCACCAATCACAGGTGACTGCTGAGCACTTTAACCTTGACTAGGGCACTGGAGGGGGTTTTTGTATTTAAATAGTTTAAATTGCTTTTAGGAAAAAATGCAAGTTTATTCGCTACACCACAGACAGAACAGGGGACATGGCTACAACCAAAGAACTACTTGCCTAATTAATTTAAATTTAAGTTGTCACATGGAGATAGTGACTGTCATATTGGACAGCATAAATTATAAACAATTTAATCTAATGGTCTTAGAAGTTTTCTGTTTCAAACTATATAAGCCAGTGTTAAATCACATAGGACAGCTAAGTCAAACATTCTCCTTCCCTCGCGCTCTCTCCTGCACTCTCCTTTTCCCAAGGAGTTTGCTACAGGGGTTTGACTGAATTAATTGTGTGTGGGGGTGGTGGCTGAAACTTTATGATGTGCTCTCCTCACAACTGGCACATGAACCAAATATTTAATAGAGCAAGCAGTTGGGAAGGGAGAATGAATGTACGACGGGAGAACAAGACCAACTGGAAACCACAGGGTATAAATTGTAGTACATGGGAACCAAAGGAACCTCAAATTGGTCTGTGTTGTCTTTTACCCTGGTAGTGTGGATGTCCCACAGAAATTAGACACACATCTGGCCGAGGAGCTGCACATCTGAAGGACTCAGGGGAAAGTGAAGCAACTGTAGGCCCAGTAGCTCTCTCATAGTAACCATGAGAACAATGATATTTGTCAGTGTGTGGGAGCCACAGAATGGTTGATGCCTCACGTCTGCTCAGTTCTGGAGGATAAAGGATGAAGCAGGTGGGCTAGTTATATGTGAAGCTGGAGGAAGAACAAGAGTTGGGCCCTGGAGGATCAAGAACACATTTCACCTTCTTCCTTTCGTGGGGAAAGCCCACCTAGAATGGCTGTTTTCCCCTCAGGAAGTTCCATCAGCTAAGAGCTAAAGTTTTCTTTGACTACGTCATTATTAATCTTTTTAATAAATATGTTATGTAAGAGTCCTTATTGAGCAGTGGTATGTGAGATGGTCATGGTTCAAGTAAACAAGCTTTGGATGTGCCAAATTAGAAATGTTTTTTTAAATTCATCTTTCTGCTTATGTAGTAAAGTCTGGAAGGTACTTTCTGGAAGAGTGTCTCAAGTTCTGAAAAGCTGATATAATCACAAAGTATTGTTTTGTTTAGGGTTCCCATATAATAGTACCTAAGTGTGGTGGCTTGTTTTTAACCATCTCTCTGTGGAATAGTAATTCAATCTGGAGAAGTTTCAGTTGGGTAAAAAGCACTCATACAAAGGGACATAGCTGTATTTTTTTATAGTCACTTCTGGAAGGGAAAGCTTTGTTCCCACCCAACTTAAGGGATGGTGTGTTGGAAGACTCTTTGGCTTTGCCACAGCTTTAAGACAGCCATTTCACATTTAGCGAACACTTCAGCAGCACCCAGATATGGCCTCTCATGGTTTGGGTTCAGGTTTATTTATAAAATAGTATTAGGGAACAGAGAGGGGGCATTAAGCAAAGAGGAATAATCTATTGTGGTGTTTTATTGAGGTTACCACTCTAGGCAGTTGGGGCTCATAATTGTGGACTTTTAACACTGTTTGGGAGCATGAATTTGGATGGACAGTTCAGCAAACACTTGTAAGATCCATTACATGATCTCTTTGTTGTGATTGTTAGACATAACTACTACTACACACATCACATTCGGAGTAATAGTTACCTAAAGAAGTGTTCTCAGGTCTTTACAGACTCTACCTAGATCACTTTCCCCGATTCTCAGATTCATTCTCCATCCTCCTGCCTCTGATCCTTTGCAACTGCCTTCCAGCTAGTTTAGCCAATGTGTGTTAATGTTAACAAAAAACAAAACAGGAATATAAAAGGAAAAGAAAAAGTGTGTGTGTGTGTGTGTGTGTGTATGTGTAGTATGTGTAGTATGTGTGTGCATGTGTGTGTGCGTGCATTCATGTTCATTTCCTTCTCTAATTGACTTACCCATATCTCTGATAGTGACTGTGCCTTCTCCACTATTCCCTTGTCACTGGAGAACCTCCATCTCTACATGGTTTCAGCTTCTGCTTCATGTCTCACCTCCAATCCTAGAAGATTGTTCTAGACCTCTACCTTTCCGTTGTTTCTCTGAGTTAATTTTCTCCTCTTGATCTACCTGTCATAAGTTCAAAACTTTATTTCTTGACTGATAAAGATTTACTTTGCAGTTATGTATGTATGTATGTTTGCATGTAAGTACGTTGGTGCTAAGAATCAAACCTGGGACCTTGAACATGGTAGGTAAGTACTCTATTATGATAAATATTTCTTAATGATTTTGTCAGTCAAGACAAAGGTTTCTTTGAATAGTTATAAGATCCATGACACTGGCCTGGAGGATAGTAAATAAAACATCATGTTGGTTAACATCTAATTGGGAAAATAAGAGATATCCTATGTGATGGTTAGAATCTGCATCCCCCCACCAAAAAAAAACCCCTCATGTTGACATTTACTTGCCTTTGTCATATTATCGAGAGGTGGAGCATTTGAAAGCTGGTTAAGTCATGAGGGTCCCACCCTCTTTAATGTAACAATGTCATTCTCACAGGAGTTAAAAATACTTATGCATTTTATTCTATGTATGAATGTTTTGCTTGTATATATGTATATGCACCATGTGTATACTTGGTATCCACAGAGGATAGGCACAATACTATTGAATCTCCTAGAACTGGAGTTACTGATGTTCATGCACATTCAAAACACGGGGGCTAGAAGTTGAACCCAGGTCCTCTGCAAGAGCAACAAATGCTCTTAATCACTGAGCCTGAATCAAATCAACATTCATTGTTTATAATTTTTCCACCTCAGAAACAGTGAAAATGTTCATGAACATGTCCAAATGCCAATTGCATGATGTAGCCAATAAATGTTTTAAGATATAAAGAGGAGTCCACCATCTCTATCATCTTCTGTAGCCAATGATTATTTTAGAAAGCCAAAGAGTTGACAGAAACGTGTCATCTTCTAAAACTTCCAGTTTTAAAAGGCAGGGTTCAAATGACATTGCAGATAGAATTAGCACTGAAGACTGAGAGTTATGGAGATTATTATAGATTGCCAGATAAACCCAGTTAAATCCTGTGAGATTTTAAGCGACACAATGATGGCAGATGAGAGTTTCCACACTCTATCCTGTCATCACTAGCTTTGAAGACAGACAAATGAGCCAAGAGCCAGGAAACATGACTCTGAGTCTTAGAATGGCCCTCAGCCTATAGCCAATAAGAAAACGAAGACTTCAGTCCTACAACCACAAGGAACCACAGTTTGCCAAGAACTCAAATAAGCAGGAAATGGATTTGCCTCTAGAGCTTCCAGATAGGACTGTAGCTTGTCATGACTGGATGTTCATCTGGCAAGCTCTGTAGGGGATTTCCGACCTATAGAAGTCTAGGATAACGAAAGTCATACTAAGTAAAGTTTATAGACAGATTCCAATAATTTTGTTTATGGTTTTAAATCAATACTTTAACAAATTAGTAATAGTTTAAGATTTGTTTTGTAGGTTTCCAAAGAAAAATCTAAGAAAAAAATAACCAAACCAATATTTTCCTTTATTTGCTTATGAATCCTTATAACAATGGAAATATCTTATCTCCTATGAGTGGCTTGGAGTTCAAATATATGACTCATTAGGAGAGACAACCCTGTCATTTTTGTGAGTGGGAAGCAAATGGTGCAAACCTTCAAAGAACCCCAGGCTACTATTTAGAAGGCAAAAGGCATGTGAGGAGTTGGCTATGTTCGATTACAAAGGGTAGTATGGAACATCATATTGAGAGTTCAAGACTAGAAAAAGTCAGCCAATATCCAAAGGGAAAACCATGCCAAAAGAAAAAAGGAAAGAATAACATATTTCTTTTTCTTTTTTATTGGATATTTTCTTTATTTACATTTCAAAATGTTATCTCCTTTCCTGGTTCCCCCTCTCCTGGAAACCCCCTATCCTATCCTCTCCCCCTGGTTCTATGAGGGTTCTATGAGGGTCCCCCATCCACTCACTCCCACCTCCCCACCCCCAATTCCCCTACACTGGGGCATCTATCGAGCCTCCATGGGACCAAGGACCTCTCCTCCCATTATTGCTGCATGACATACATACAGGCTGGAGAGATGCCTGCTCTTCCAAAAGACATGGGTTTAATTCCTAGAAGCCATATGTGTGGTCATAACCATCTGTAACTCCAGTTCAGAGCATCTGACACCCTTTTCTTGCCTCCATAGGCTCAAGGTTTTGGCTAAGCTGGCAGGCTAGTGAGCTCCCAGGATTTATCTACCAGTCTCTGCCCTGCAACAACACTGGGGTTACAGGCACTTATGACTATGCTGGAGCTTTATATAGGTGCTGGGAATTGAATCTGGGTCCTGTAGAACAGCAAGTGCTGTTAACCAGTGAGCCATTTCTCTAGCCTTAAGCATGTATTATTTTCCTGAACAGGAAAAAAAAGTGTTGTTTTTTTTTAAAGGGATCTAAGCATTTTCCCCAAATAACTCAACAGTTCTTGTAATGTATTCGCCCTAAAGTGGCTGATGTAGTTCAACTCAGAAGGAGGTGGCATAATAGGTCAAATATTTGTGTTAAAAAAATAAGCAAAGTTAGTGAAATATAATTTGTGAAGATATGCACATTTTTCTACATATTTAATGAACATTAATCAACAGCTTAAAGTCTTAGCTATCTCCTTAGTTTGAAGTATACATTGCACATTTATACAATACCACCTATAGAGCACCATTATTAGTTAAAAATTGAGGACCTGGGGAAATGGCTCAGTGTTTAATAGTACTTGCTGTGAAAGCAAGAGGACCTGAGTTCAAATCCCCAGAACCCACATAAAAATCCTGCATGGTTGCATGTGCCTATAACCCCAACAAAGACACATAGATCCCAGGAGCTCACTGCCTAGTCAGCCTAGCCCAAACAATGAGTTTCAGATTCAGTGAAGGACCCTGTCTCAAAACAATACAAAACAAAACAAAAAAGGTAAACTGGAATGAAATAGGGAATGACACCTGATCATCTGATATTCTCCTCTGCCTTCTATACACATATGCATGGGCACTTACATGCACATTCAAAACACACACACACACACACACACACACACACAAAAGGAGATAGAGACTGGAAGGCTTGCTCCACTAGGAAGCTGGCCTATTAGAGAACTGAAAAGAAACACTGATCAGGGTACGGAAAACAGCAGTGAAATCGCATGCTGCCCTCTTTTGGTAGCCGTTTGCAGCTCAATTTACATTGATTGCCATTAAAAATGTTAATGTCCTACAAATGTGTGAACAAACCAAACTCATGCTAAATCACCTTTTTCCTTGACAGAAAACGCTGGTAATTCCAGTTTGTTATCACCATCTGGTAAGAGTTGTTTTATGATTTTGGGGACTCGCACAAAAGCGTTACTCTGAAGTTTTCTGTGTAGTATGACATAGGGTTAGATATGGCAAAACTGTTTTCCTCTAAGAAGCTTGGTTAAGTTAATTGTCATTAAACATGCACCTACAAAACCAATAGCAGAAGTCATATTCACCCTTCCACATTGCCTGGCAAAGCTGGGGAATAACTCTCTAGAGACTAGACTGTGGACATCATTGGATAGCTGCTTAAGTGCTTCAGCTATGTTTCTTAATTCTTTCGGCTTACAAGTCTAAACAGCTTTAGGAACTTAAACATGACAAGATTTATTATATTTACAAAGTGAGCTGTTCTCTTAGATCCACACTTTCAGTACCTTCACTTACAGGATATCTTCATAGATGCTTCTACGAGCTAAGCACACACAACAATGAGAAGGCAAATAAACTAAAGAGAGCATTAAAACTAGAACCTATAGGAACTGAGAACAGTACCCTAACATGAGTCTAACCCTGGACACTAACATCCTAGCATCTTATGGTGTAAGATCTCACAGCTTCTTGTGTCACATCACGCAAAGGCAGCGCATGGTTTCTTTGTGTCCAACCTGTCTTCTTTTTGATATACCACATATCCTAGAAAGGTTGTGAGTCAGTTGGTATGTTAGCCTTAGAACTGTGAAAAGGAACTTTCTCTGTTAGTCACTCAATGATTTAAATCGAACAAACAAAAACAGCAGCCATCTCTTATGCGTGTACTATTGTTCCCGGAAGTCTTCAGACATCTCATTCCTCTCAATCTTGCAGAATAGAAATCCTTATGTTTATGCTATAGATGTGGAAACAGTCTCAGTGGGGGAAACCTTAATCACATTAACACATTCTCTGGAGCCAGTCTGTCTCCTGGGGTTTGAACTAAGCCACCACCCTCCCACCTCCACTACTAGCTCAGATTTAGAGCAAGTTCCTTAACTTTTCTGTGCCTCAGTTTCTTCCTTTGTAAACTGGAGAACAATAGTATCTGCTTCGTGGGATATTTGAAGATGAAATAAGAGACCACATGTGCCTGCTATAGGATAAATAAATGACGTCATCGGCATGAGATGGGGTGAAAATTCAAACCCTGAACTTCAAGCCATCAGAGTACAACCTCTTTTGTCCATGTCTGTTTGCCCCCTAGCTTTTGAGCTTCTAGAGTTCAGCATGCTAGTGTATTTTTCTTCTAGTACAATGTTTCTCAAACTGTGGGTTGTGACCCTTGAAGGGTCAAATGACTCTTTCATAGGGGTTGCCTACTACTATCAAAAAAATAGATTACCTTATGATTCATAACAGTAGCAAACTTACAGTTATGAAGTAGGAATGAAAATAATTTTATGGAGAGGGGTCACCACAACATGAGGAACTATATTAAAAGGTCACTGCGTTAGGAAGGTTGAGAACCACTACTCTAGTAGAACAGCTTTTGCCAAACTTAATCATAGTAAAGTCTGCAAAACTGTTTTTAAAGAATGGAGAGCAGTGTTTTTAGAGTGTCAGAGTTCTAGTCATAACCTGGCTTCTGGGTACCCTGAGGGTAAGGCTGCACAAACCAGATGATGGTAGGACCCAGTGTACTGTCAAGAGAGGAAGACAGCTATGCCCACAGACCTCTTCTTTGAATTGTGTCACCATTCATCAACATCCAAAAGAATTAATAGTCATTTATTTAAAACTGGCTGTAACCAATTATTTTGCCTCACCCCATAAGCACACTTTGACTTGAATTGCTTATTCCTCAAGAAAGATCTTGGCAATTGTTTTAAAGAATAAATATAGTAAATGACAAAATATGAAAGCAATAATGTGGGACAGACAGGGTGTGTGTGTGTGTGTGTGTTTAGCCAATCCATGAGCAGTCTGAAAAAGACCAGACAAGTGCTCTGACGCACCCGGATTTTGTCCATACCAGCTGAAATATCAAGCTCTGTACTCTAAGATTCTAAGATTTTGTTGTGAAGCATTTGTGATTTCTCATGTGTTTAGGTAGAGATCAAACCACTAAATTTCTTAAA
>JADRCC010139618.1:0-10323 GCA_019843855.1 Hylomyscus alleni
TTCCTTCCTTCCTTCCTTCCTTCCTTCCTTCCTTCCTTCCTTCCTTCTTTCCTTCCTTCCTCCCTTCTTTCCTTCCTTTGAGTTGCCTTTCTTCTTTCAATGGAGAAGTTTGCAATGTTCAGGAGAGGACTTAGTAGGGTTAAGATGCCAGGTTTTTGTTTGCTTGTTTTGCTAGTTGTCATAATTTTTTGTGAACTTTGCAGAAATCTAGACATACTTGGGAGAGAGAATCTCAATTGGGAAAATGCCCCCATTGAATTATCATGTAGTTCAGTCTTCAGGCATTTTCTGACTGTTGATTGATTTGGGAAGGGCTAGCATACTGTGGTGGTGCTATCTCAAGGCAAGCAAGCCTGGGTTTAATAAATGTGACTGACTAAGCGAATAAGGAACATGATGTCTGCTTCAATTCCTACCATCAGGTTCCTGCATTGGACCCTAGCCTGTCTTAACCTGGAAGATGTAATAAACCATCTCCTTTTAAAATTGTCATGCCAGTTATTACAGAAACAGAGAGAAAAACTAGGACAGTGGGGCAGGAAGTTCCAGAGTGGCATAGGTGCACCTAAGCAAGAGAAGCTAGAGTCTCCAACTTGCTACAAGACAGTAAATGGGCTGTACTTAGAAATAAATCCTTTGCTGCTGCAGGAGGGTAAATAGAGCATGCTTCCTGGGCAATGTAGGTGGAGCTAATCTGTGGAAGGCCATGAAGGTTGGGCTCCTGGTTCAGAAAGTTCTTGGACAGCAAAATCAGGCCTAGGCAGGGGATACCAGATTGACATATTTGGTCTCTGTCTGCTGTGCCTTCTGGACTCCTTGTGCAAAATTTCTGGGTGTTGTACATGGGCATGGGCCAGGTGCTGGAGGCTGGCACCCAGGAGTTGTTTCCTAGATGGTATGCCACACCCACTCCAGTGGAGTCTGCTTGATAAGTCCAAAAGTTTGGCTGCAGTCCTGAGGCAAAAAATTTCAAGGAGGGCTGGTGAGATGGCTCAGCAGGTAAGAACACTGACTGCTCTTGTGAAGGTCCTGAGTTCAAATCCCAGCAACCACATGGTGGCTCACAACCACCCATAATGAGATCTGATGCCCTCTTCTGGTGCATCTGAAGACAGCTACAGTGTACTTACATATAATAATAAATAAATCTTTGGGCCCGAGTAAGCAGACCAGAGTGAGCAGGAGTGACCAGAGTGAATGGGGTTGACTGGAGTGAGCAGAGGTCCTAAATTCAATTCCCAACAACCACACGAAGGCTTACAACCATTTATACAGCTACAGTGTACTCATATACATAATATATACATAATAAATAAATCTTTAAAAAAAAGTTTCAAGGAAACTGGTCTCCTGGAGGTCCTTGGCATTCCATAATGAGGATGTGGTCCAGATTTGTCTTTTCGATAGTTGATGGAGGGTTTTGCATGCTTTCTTTCACTATTGTTCTATTATAGGTATAGCGGTGGCCCCAAGGAATGGTTTGACAAATAGCCAAGTTAGATTGGACGTTGTTTCCTGGCCTCCACCAATGTTCCAACATCCTAGTCAATGCTGAGCTGACCTTCAGCATGGAATTTGGTAAGAAATTTAATTTTGGTACTTATTCGGATGAAATGCCTCCAGTGTTGAAAGAGAGAAAACAGGCATTGCAGATTACTGGATAATCCCAGGGCAAGTTCAACAAAGTCAACTTAGAATTCTTGTTACAGTCATGTATGGCAGACTACATTTCTTAATAGAAGAAAGTTGGTGGGCTCCTCTGTTAAATTGAGGTCACCCACAAATACTTAGAATTACAGTTGAGTCATTCTCATTTACAGGAATTTACAATGGTCTAAGAAGGAACTAGAGTACTTTAGATAAGGCTGATTTTTATTTCAGTTGTAACCACTACCTAGTTCCTGCTGATTTTCATGTATGATTTTTCTGTTTTGTCTAAAGAATCCTTATGCATCAGGGAACTTCAATGTACCTTGGCTATTGTATTACCTAACTTCCTTATTTCTTCTGTAATGATCATATAAGCCTGATGCTTACTTTGAGAAATTACACTCAGATTCAGCACTCTCTTGTGTTCCAGTCTGTTTGTCAGTCACCGAGTCCTTGCCCACCTGAATAATGGAACCCTGATTCTCCCCGGGGTTGAGGAACCCCGACTTGGTAGCCCTAAGGCAATGGTGTAGGAAATTTCTCGCCTGGTTCAGAAGGATCCTGGGCAGTGCAGGTACATGTAAACAAGGCTAATTGGGACCCCCTACTTCTTATTTGCCTTCTTGCACCTCTGGTTTTTACGGTCTGCTTTTATTTGCACATATTTTTGTGGAAGTTTGAAGAATCCATCTTGTTTTATTTATAGTTTTTAAAAGAATATCTTATAATTTTTGTAGCAATCACTGAGCGTATTAAAATATTGTTATGTCATTTGCTGTAGTCTGTTGTATTAGTATTTTAACACTTCAAGTGAAGTGTGAAATCTTGCTTTGATTTTGGTGCCTTAACCTTCTTAACTTTTAAATATTATTTTGTTGGTAAGCAGATGGTACATTTTCATTTTTAGTTTCTTTTAGTTTGTATTTGTTTATGTTTAAATTAGTACACAGAGTAATAGGTGGATAATGACGCTTCCTGAAGCCATAGGCTATTAAATGCAAATCCTACATTAAGGTTTGGAAATTTTCATATGATTTTTAAAAAATTTATTCACTTTACATCTGCTCACTGCCCACTCCCAGTCACTTCTTCCCATAATCCCTCCCCCTCCCACCTCTCCTGCTCCTCTGAGCAGGTGGGGCTCTCTAGATATCTTCCTACCCTGGCACTTCAAATCTCTGCAAGGCTAGGTGCTTCCTCTCTCATTGAGGTCAGAATAGGCAGTCCAGCTAAAAGAACATATTCTACATACAGGCAACAGCTTTGGGGATAGCCCCTACTCATGAAGACCAATCCACACATCTGCTACATATGTATGGGGAGGCCTAGATACAGTCTGTGTATTTGTTTTGTTGGTGACAGTCTCTGAGAGCCCCAAGGGTCCAGGTTAGTTGGCTCTGTTGGTCTTCTTGTGGAGTTCCTATCCCTTTTGGGGCCCACAATCCTTCCACCAACTCTTCATTAAGAGTTCCCATGTGAATTACTCTTGTCTAAAGGAAATACAGGGACAAAGAGTGGAACAGAGACTGAAGGAAAGGTCATCCAGAGAGGGTCCCATGTAAGGATCCATCCCATATGCAGACACCAAACCCAGACACTGTTGCTGATTCCAAGAAGTGCTTGCTGTCAGGAACCTGATATAGCTGTCTCCTGAGAAGCTCTGCCAGAGCCTGACCAATACAGATGTGGATGCTTGCAGCCACCCATCTGACTGAGCATGGGGACCCCAATGGAGGAGTTAGGGGAAGGAGTGAAGGAGCTGAAGGGGTTTACAACCACATAGGAAGAACAATAATATCAACCAACCAGACACTCCCCACTCCCAGGGACTAAACCACCAACCAGAGAGTATACATGGAGGGACTCATGACTCCAGCTGCATATGTAACAGAGGATGACCTAGTCGGTCATCAATGGGAGGGGAGGCCCTTGGTCCTGTGAAGGCTCTCTACCCTGGTGTAGAGGAATGCTAGGGTGGTGAGGTGGGAGTGGGTGGGTAGGTGAGGGAGCACCCTCATACAAGCAGGGGAAGGGGGGATCAGATAGGGGGTTTGTCAAAGGGAAACAAAGGAAAGGAAATCACCCTTGAAATGTAAATAAATAACTAATGAAAAACAAACAACAACAACAACAAAAGAGTTCCTATGCTTCATCCACAGTCTGTGGGTTTCTGCATCTGTCTGAGTCAGCTGCTAGGTGGAGCCTCTCAGAGGCTAGCCTTGCTAGACTCTTGCCTGCAAGCAAATCAGAGTATCAGTTAATAGTGTCAGAGACTGGTGCTTGCCCAGGGGATGGATCTCAAGTTAGGCCAGTTATTGGTTGGCCATTCTCTCAGTCTCTCCTCCATTTCCCATTCTTGCAGTTTTGTAGACAGAATAAAATTTGGCACAAAAGTTTTGTGGATGGGTTGCTGTCCCTATTTGTCCACTGGGGTTTATGTCTGGCTACAGGAGTTAGCCTCTTCAAGTTCCATATCCTCAATGCTGTGAGTCACAGCTAAGGTCATCCCTACTGATTCTTGGGTGTCTCCCTTATGCCAGTTCTCTGTCATGTCCTGAAGATGCCCCCCCTCACTTCCCCTCTCCAATCAGTTGCAGATTTCCATTCATTGTTATGGTCATCTGGCCATATCTCCTGTCCCTCCCCACATAAGATCTTGAACCTCCCCCCATTCCCTTCCCCATCCCCTCTCTCACTCAGTTCCCTCCCTCCATCTTCCTCTTATGACTATTTTATTCCCACTTCTAAGTGACATTCAAGCATCCTTACTTGTGCCTTCCTTCTTGTTTAGTTTCTTTTGGTCTATGGAGTATAGCATGGGTATCCTGTATTTTATGACTAATATTCATTTATAAGTGAGTGTGTATCATGCATGCCCTTTTGGGTCTAGGATACCTCACTCAGACTGGTATTATCAAGTTCCATATATTTGTCTGCAAAATTCATGATGTCTTTGTTTTTAATAGCTAAATAGTATCCCATTGTTGTCAATCAACCACATTTCTTTATCCATTCATAGGCTGAAGGACATCTAGGTTCTTTCCAGTTTCTGGCTATTCTGAATAAAACTGCTATGAGCATAGTTGATCAAGTGTCTTGTGCGATATTGGAGCATCTTTGCAGTATATGCCCAGGAGTGGTATAGCTGGGTTTTGAGGTATAACTATTCCCAGTTCCCTGAGAAACTGCCAAATTGATTTCCAGAGTGGTTGTACAAGTTTGTACTTCTACCAGCAATGGAGGAGTGTTCCCCTTGCTCCACATTCTCACCAGCATCTGCCATCTCTTGAGTTTTTGATCTTAGCCATTCTGACCAGTGTTAGAGTGTAAGATGGAATCTCAGTTGTTTTGATTTACATTTTCCTTGATGACTAAGGACTTTGAACATTTCTTTAACTGCTTCTTGGCTATTTTAGATTCCTCTGTTGAGAAATCTCTTTAGATCTGTACCCCATTTTTTAATTGTGTTATTTGTGTTATTGGTGTCTAATTTCTTGAGTTCTATAAATTTTGTATGTTAGCCATCTGTCATATGTAGGGTTGATGAAGATCCTTTTCCAATCTGTAGGCTGCTGTTTTGTCCTGTTGACAGTGTCTTTTGCAGTACAGAAGCTTTATAGCTTCATGAGGTCCCATTTGTCAATTGTTGATATTAGAGCCTGAGCTACTGATGTTCTGTTCAGGAACTTGTCTCCTGTACTAATACATTCAAGTTATTTTCCACTTTCTCTTTTCTATGAGATTTAGTGTATCTTGGACTTGAACTTTGTGCAAGATGATAAGTATGGAACAATTTACATTCTTCTACTTGTAGATACCCAGTTAAACCAGCACCATTTGTTGAAGATGCTTTCTTTTTTTTCATTGTACAGTTTTGGCTTCTTTATCAAAAATCAAGTGTCCATATGTATATGGGTTTATTTCTGGTCTTTGATTCAACTCCCTTGATCTATGTGTTTGTCTCTATACCAATAACATGTGGCTTTATCACTATTGCTCTGAAGTACAGCTTGAGGTCAGGAATAGTGATTTCCCCAGAGTCAGCATTGTTCAGCATTGTTTTGGCTATCCTGGGTTTTTTGCTTTTCCATATGAAGTTGAGAATTGCTCTTTCAAGGTCTACTCTGACTTCCCTCAGTGAAGGATTGTGACATGAAATTGTAAAAATAAAAACAAAGTCCTCTCCTAATTTTTTTAATTAGTATTTTATCCCAAGTAAAAGAAATCCAAGTAGGAAAGGGGGCAATTAAAAAAAGTTTTATCAGTGAGTGCATACCATGTGTGTTCTTTTGTGATTGAGTTACCTTACTCAGGATGATATCCTCTAGATTATCCATTTGCCTAAGAATTTCATAAATTCATTGTTTTTAATAGCTGAGTAGTACTCCATTGTGTAGATGTACCACATTTTCTGTATCCATTCCTCTGTTGAAGGACATCTGTTGTTTCCAGTTTCTGGCTATTATAAATAAGGCTGCTATGAACATAGTGTCTTTATTACATGTTGGAGCATCTTCTGGGTATATGCCCAGGAGTGGTATTGCTGGATCCCCAGGAAGAACAACAATATGAGCTACCTAGTACCCTCAGAGCTCCCAGGGACTAAACCACCAACCAAAGAGTACACATGGTGGGACTCGTGGCTCTAGCTGCATATGTAGCAGAGGATGGCCTAGTTGGTTATCAATGGGAGGAGAGGCCCTTGGTCCTGTGAAGGTTCTATGTCACAGTGTAGGGGAATGCCAGAGCCAAGGAGCGGGAGTGGATGGGTTGGTGAGCAGGAGGAGTGGGGAGGGAATAGGGGCTTTTTCAGAAGGGAAGCCAGGAAAAGGGAGAACATTTGAAATGTAAATAAAGAAAATATCTAATAAAAAAATAAAAAAGTTTTATCTTTTTAATAAATATGTAGTAAATATTTATGATATTCAATGTGATATCTTTATTCACATCAGCCTAGTGTAATAATCAAAGCTGGCTAATTAATAAAACTATATTATTTTAAATAATCATCTCATTGTGGTGAAAATATTTCAAATCAACTTTTCATTATTATTATTGTTATTAAATATTTATTTTTATCTTATGTATATGGATGTTTAATTTCTCCATTTATTTATTTATTTATTTATTTATTTATTTATTTATTTAGTCACTTTATATCCTAATCACAGCCCCCTCCATCTTCTTCCCCAAGTCTCACCCTACCACCCTCCTTTTCCCATTACCCACTCAGGGTACCAACATGCCCTGGCACCTCAAGTAGTAGCATGACTAAGTGCATACTCTCTGACTTGTCTGAAGCCAGACAAGGCAGCTCAGCTAAGGGAAAGGGATCAAAGTCAGGCAAAGAGTCTGAGTCAAAGTCGGCCCCAGCTCCAGTTGTTATGGGACCCACATGAAGACCAAGCTGCACATCTGCTACATATGTGTAGAGGGCCCAGGTCCAGTCCACGCATGCTCGTTGGTTGGTAGTTCAGTCTCTATGAGCCCCCATGGGCCCAGGTTAGTTGCTTCTGTGATGTCCTTGATCTCCTCTGGCTCCACCAATCCTTCCCCTGACTTCCACAAGACTCCCTGAGTTCTGTCTAATGTTTAGCTGTGGAACTTTGCATCTGTTTCCATAAGCTGCTGGATGAGTCCTCTCAGATAGCAGTTGTGTTAGGCTCCTGTCTGCAAGCATAGCAAAGTATTATTAATAGTGCCAGAGGTTGGCGCTCTTCTAAGGGGTAGGTTTCAAGTTGGGCCAATCATTGGTTAGCCATTCCCTCAACCTTTGCTCCATCTTTATCCCTGTACATCTTTTAGGCAGGGCACATTTTTTGTGGAAGGTTTTGTGGGCGGGTTGGTGTCTCCCTGTCTCCACTGGAAGTTCTATCTTGCTAGAGGAGGTGGTCATTTCAAGCTCCTTATCCTCTGCTGCTAGGAGTCTGACCCTCATAACCTCCCAGTAGCCTCCCCTTCCCAGGTCTACTACTTGTCCCAGAGATGTCCACCCCATTGATTTTTATCTTCTCTCTCCCAGCCCTTCCTCCCTTCCCCAGACCCTTGCTTTCCCCACACCTGATCCCCATCCTGTCTCCCACTCCAACCCAGTTACCTCTTTCTGTTCACCTCTGGTATCTATTTTATTTTCCCTTCTGAGTGAGATTCAAGTATCCTCCCTAA
This sequence comes from Hylomyscus alleni, assembly GCA_019843855.1. Lineage (NCBI taxonomy): Eukaryota > Metazoa > Chordata > Mammalia > Rodentia > Muridae > Hylomyscus > Hylomyscus alleni. The sequence goes on from JADRCC010139618.1 coordinate 7,816, forward strand.
AACTCTTCTTGTTAATTAACTTCTTTGGGTCTGTGGATCTTAGCATGTTTATCCTGTCTTTTATAGCTGATATGACTTATGAGTACATACCATGTATGCCTTTCTAGGTCTGAGTTACCTCACTCATGATGATATTTTTTAGTTCCATTCATTTGCCTTCACATTTTATGATGCCCTTGTTTTTTTTAAAGGTTTATTTATTTTATGTATATGAGTACACTGTCCATCTCTTCAGACACAACAGAAGAGGGCATCAGATGTCACTACAGATGGTTGTGAGCCACCATGTAGTTACTGGGAATTGAACTCAGGATGTCTAGAAGAGCAGTCAGTGATCTTAACCACTGGGCCATCTCTCCAGTCCCCAGTGTCCTTGTTTAGAATAACTGAGTAGTATTCCATTTTGTAAACTTACCACATTTTCTGTATCCATTCTTTGGCTGAAGGATATCTGGGTTGTTTCCAGTTTCTGGCTATTATGAATAAAACTGCCATGAACATAGTTGAGCAAGTATCCCTATGGTATGAGAGAGCATCCTTTGTGTATATTCCCTAGGAGTAGCATAGCTGGGTCTTGAGGTAGAAGTATTCCCAGTTTTCTGAGAAACCACCAGATTGATTGATTTCCAAAGTGGTTGTACAAGTTTGAATTCCCACCGTCAATGGAGGATGTTATACTTTGTTCTACACCATAGCCAGAATGTGCTGTCACTTCAGGTTTTGATCTTAGCCATTCTGATGGGCATAAGATGAAATCTCAGAGTTGTTTTGACTTGAATTTACCTGATGACTAAGGAAGTTGAACTTTTCTTTAAGCACTTCTAGGCCATTAAAGATTCCTCTTGAAAATTCTAGGTTTAGCTCTGTATCTCATTTTTAATTGGGTTATTCAAGTTATTGGTGTTTAATTTCTTGGGTTCTTTATATATTTTAGATATTAGTTCTTTGTTGGATGTAGGCTTGATGAAGATCCTTTACAATTTTGTATCACTATGAGAGGGTTTTTTTTGCTGTTATCATGCTAGATTTTAGGATATTAGTTAAAAATTTCCATATATTTTCATAAAATCAACCAATGATTTATCCTACTGTCTTTGTTAATATCATCATGATACTGAAACTTAATTATTACTCCATTTTATTTTGACATACAAAAGAAGCTACAGTTACCATAATACAAATAAATTTAATTGAATTTATTTTGGTTTTTATTTTATGTATATGGATGTTCAATTTTTTTTTCGGTTTTTTTTTTGAGACAGGGTTTCTCTGTATAGCCGTGGCTGTCCTGGAACTCACTCTGTAGGCCAGGCTGGCCTTGAACTCAGAAATCTGCCTGCCTCTGCCTCCCAAGTGCTGGGATCAAAGGCGTGTGCCACCACTGCCCAGTGGATGTTCAATTTTTTTATTTAATGTCTTTCTTTTTTTAATTTTAATTAATTAATTTATTATATGAAAGTACACCATAGCTGTCTTCAGATGCACCAGAAGAGGGAGTCAGATATCATTATGGATGGTTGTGAGCCACCATGTGGTTGCTAGGATTTGAACTCAGGACCTTTGGAAGAGCAGTCAAAGCTCTTAACCGATGAGCCAGCCCCGGATGTTCAATTTTTTAAATGGTAGAAAAGAGGGGCTTTGGAGGGGTCAAGGATACCACAAGAAGAGCTACAGAGTCAACTAACCTGGGCCCTTGGGGGTTCACAGAGACTGAACCACCAACCAAAGAGCATCCATGGTCTGGACCTGGGCCTCCTACACATACATAGAAGATATACAGCTTGGTCTTCATGTGGATCCCCTAACAACTGACTCTGTTGCCTGCCTTTGGGTCCCCTTCTCCTAGCTGGGCTGCCTTATCTGGCTTCAGTGGGAGAGGATGGGCTTAGTCTTCTGGGACTAGATGTGCTAGGGTGGGGTGGTACCCAGGATGGGCTACCCCTTCTCAGAGAAGGGCAGGGATAATGTAGGAGGGGGCTATGAAAGTGGAACTGGGAAGAGAAGAGGGAGGCTGTAAAGTGAATAAATAAATTAATAAAAAAAGAGGGTTTATAATTAGGGAGTGAGATGGAGATAAATGCAGTAGGAGGGAGGACAGTAAATCAACAGTAAAGATGCATGAAAAAGCCATAAGGAATCATATTATTATTAACTATCTACTTAAAAATCAATAATACATATACTTCTGTGTATAAATACACTATATAGTTCAAATGAAAAATTTTTCACTTGTGCTGACAATACTCCCTTTAAGAGCCAAAGTTCATCTAACAAAAATCTCAACACTAGACATGAAAAGCTCTCCTTAGAGTTGTTGGTCAGAGTTTTTAAGAGACTACTAAAACATTTCAGATTATTTTTATTGCTCTTGGTTGTCCCTCAAGGTGTAGAAAGTACTATTGTTTTAAGATACTACGCATTTGACACACAGGACCCAGAAACCTTTAACCTGGAACTTACCAGAATGTCTGCTCTCTGAGGACTAACTTTCATGGTATCAGAATACAC
>JADRCC010141863.1:0-11758 GCA_019843855.1 Hylomyscus alleni
TATGAACCCACACAGAGACATACTTTCATGTGTGTGTATCTAAAACATAAAGATAAAATCTAAAAGCAACAAAACCAAACCCCAAATTCAGCAGCTGTATTCCAGGGTGCAAGCTTTAATAGAAGTCTAAGAGTCTGTTTAACTCTGTATCTTCTCGAAATTTGTCAAGAAGAAAACAATCTCTTTAGTTCCAAGATGTTGGAATCTGTGTATTGCAGTCTGCTCTGTGTTTTAGTTAACAAATTAATTCATCTGTAAACTATAATAATCACATTGTTAAAAATCAGACTTGACTCTGTAAATTTAATCAGGTCTTCAAGAATGTGTGGCTTTTCTGATTACTTGGGCAGCTTTAAAATGTTCAGGTTGCAAAACTGCTTGCTGAAAAATATATATCCTGCATTCTCTTATATTGAGTGTTTTATGCAAATCAGGCTTCTTGGTTGATTCACTGCTGGGAACTTATTAATAGCATATACCCAGATGTGTCTAAATCTCGCTGGGCAATTCCAACACGTAGTAGAGCCAGATACACAGAACTTTCACCAGAAGAGAACTTTCTTCCTGTTCTTAATTTAGAATATGCATTGACTTGGCATTTTAAAATGTACTGGAGGATAAATAAATAAAAAGATGCTCAATTTCTACTTCTCTGTGGTAGCTAAAGTACCATTTTGTGCATCATAAAGCAGCTATTAGACTTTATTCACAGACAACACAAATGTATCAAGCCAAGCAGTAAACAGAAGCAAGCATCCCCCAAACTGAGGGTTAGGAGCATCCCAGGCTCCCCATTATACAATGTTGGCTGAAGGCTGGTAGCACTCCCTAAGTAACATGTCATCAAGAAGGCCAAGGTACAGGAAGCCCGTGGTGCCCTAGATGTCCTGCCTCAGCCCTGCAAGTTAAACAAAAGACAAAACTGAGACAGAAATACAGAAGTGCAAAGGGACTTGGTCCTTCTCTTTTCCGTGCTGCTTTAACCCTAGTGGCTGCCCCTGCAACCTTGATCTTCCAGGGAAGAACTGATAAACTTAGAACCAGCACGAATGAGCTAGCAATATGCATCCCTGATCCCAAGACCCGTGACCTCTAGTTAAATGAGAAGCTTCCCCTAGAGGGCCATAGCTGATCTAAAGAATTTGCCTGAACGTGGTTTTGCAAGACTCTCCCAGAAGACAGGCTTGAATGGAAGGATGTCTATGCCATCATTGGAAAAACACCATATACGCAATCACGAAAATCATCACTTTCTCTCATCTCCTACTACCTTGGCCCACACTCCATGTAACACTCAGACAGCAATTCTCCACAGTAGTGTTGTCTACATTTTTAAACTAATAGTGTAGACTATCTCTACCTGGATCCCTGACATAGTTTCCTTCTGTCCCTGCCTCTTCATGGCAGAAACTCTATCATCAAGAAGCTTGTCTTGATGTGCACAGGGCCAAGAACAAGAGGCATGGGTGTCAATTACCAAGTATTTGTCAGCATCCCTGTTTTAGAAGTCAAATTGGAAAGGGATGTTTCAGGGCTCGGAGGAACTCCAGAACTGAGCTGTATTGCAGAGATCTCTGCATTTCTGCATCATTCATTGTTTCTCTTGGACTGGAGATGAGCCCTGCTCTTCCTGAGCTCTCTGGCAGAGAGAAGCAAGCTTCCAGGTATCTTTTGGAACATCTGTGGAGATGTTGGCAGGTTTTAAGTTCACCTCCTACTCACTCTTTTGCACTTGATTTACTGTTAATATCCCAACACAAGGAGAATGTGTGAGAAAAACGCCATTGGAAACCTAGAACGACAAAAAGGAGGAATAAGAGGGCTTTCCCAGATGACGCAGCTTTCAAGTTTGTAAATAGAGATGAAAACAGAAATATTCACTTTAGCCTCAACAACAGGCACATCAAAATGACGTCTGAATGACTTGGGAGACCAATTCATAAGCCCATTATTTAAGAAATACATATGTATGCATATAAATATATACATATATGTGTATGCATACACACACATATACATATGTACATATATATGTATATATATGTGTGTATATATACATATATGTATATATTTATACACACACACATATATACATATATACATATACACATATATACATATACATATGTGTGTATACATATATATGTATATATATGTGTGTGTATGCATATACATATACATATATGTATATGTATACAAATATATGTATATATAGAGAGAGGGGGTGTTAGTGGTATAGAAAGCTATGTTGTATCCTTGATATCATGCTTACTGAACATTTGAAATTCCTACTACTCACAGTGATAACTAGTTTTTTATTGGATATTTTATTTATTTAGATTTCAAATGATATCCCCGTTCCTGGTTTCACCTCTGGAAACTCCTTAGCCCATCCTCCCTATCTAAGCTTTCATGAGGGTGCTCTGCCTCCCACGTACTCCCCGCCTCTCTACCCTGGCATTCCCCTACACTGGGGCATCAAGCCTTCCAAGGACCAAGGGGCCTCTCCTCCCATTGATGGCAGATAAGGTCATTCTCTGCTACATATGCAACTGGAGCCATGGGTCCCTCCATGTGTACACTTTGCTTTGTGGTTTAGTCCCTGGGAGCACTGGGGGAGGTGAGGGGGTTCTGATTGGTTGATATTGCTGTTCCTCAAATCCCTTCTGCTCCTTCATTTCTTTTTCTAACTCCGCCAATGGGGACCCCCCGTGCCCAGTCCAATGGTTGGCTACAAGTACCTGCCTCTGTATTTGTCAGGCTCTGGCAGGACCTCTCAGGAGACAGCCATATCAACAAGCACTTCTTGGCATCCGCAATAGTGTCTGGGTTTGGTATCTGTATATGGGATGGATCTCTAGGTGGGGAAGTCTATGGATGGCCTTTCCTTCAATCGTTGCACGACACTTTATCTCAGTATTTCCTCCCATGAGTATTTTATTCCCCCTTCTAAGAAGGACTGAAGCATCCACACTTTGATCTTCCTTCTTGAGTTTCATGTGCTCTATGAATTGTATTTTGGGTATTCTGAGCTTCTGGCCTAATATTCACTTATCAGTGATTGCATACCAGGGATGTTCTTTTGAGACTGGATTACCTCACTCAGGATGATATTCTCCAGATCCATCCAATTCCCTAAGATTTCATAAATTCATTGTTTTTAAATGCTGAGTAGTATGCCATTGTGTAGATGTACCACAATTTCTGTATCCATTCCTCTGTTGAGGGACATCTGGGTTCTTTCCAGCTTCTGGCTATTTTAAATAAGACTGCTAAGAACATAGTGGAGCATGTCTCCTTGTTATTTGTTGGAGAATCTTTTGGGTACAGGAGTGGTATAAATGGGACTTCAAGTAGTATCAGTTTTCTTAGGAACCACCAGACTGATTTCCTGAGTGGTTGTACCAGTTTGCAATCCCACCAACAATGGAGGAGTGTTCCTTCTTCTCCACATCCTGGCCAGCATCTGCTATCACTTTAATTTTGGATCATAGTCATTCTGACTATTGTGAGGTAGAATCTCAGGGTCATTTTGATTGGCATTTCACTGATGACTAAGGATGTTTAACATTTTATTAAGTGGTTCTCAGCTATTCAGTATTCGTCAATGAGAATTCTTTGTTTAGCTGTGTACCACATTTTTAATAAGGTTATTTGGTTTTCCAGAGTCTAACTTTTGAATTCTTTGTATAAATTTGATATTGACCCTCTATCGGATGTAGGGTTGATAAAGATCTTTACCAAGTCTGTTAGTTGCTGTTTTATCCTATTGACAGTGTCCTTTGCCTTATAGAAACTTCGTAATTTTATGATGTCCCATTTGTCAATTGTTGATATCAGAGCATTAGTCATTGGTGTTCTGTCCAGGAAATTGCCCATTGTGTCCATATGTTTAAGGCTCTTCCTCACTTTCTCTTCTCTTCAGTTTCAGTATATCTGGTTTTATATGGAGGTCCTTGATCAACTTGGACTTGATTGTACAAAGAGATAAGAATGGATTGATTTGCATTCTTCAACATGCTGACCTCCAGTAGAAACAGCACCATTTATTGAAAACTGTCTTTTCCCAATTATACCACTCCTGGTTATATACACAGAAGATGCTCCAACATGTAATAAGGACACATGCTCCACTATATTCATAGCAACCTTATTTATAATAGCCAGAAACTGGAAACAATCCAGATGTCCCTCAACAGAAGAATAGATACAGAAAATGTGGTACAATTACACAATGGAATACTGCTAAGGTATTAAAAACAATGAATTTATGAAATTCTTAGGGAAATGGGTGGATCTGGAGAATATCATTCTGAGTGAGGTAACACAATCACAAAAGAACACACATGGTATGCACTCACTAATAAGTGGATATTAGCACAGAAGCTCATAATACCGAAGATATTCCACGAATCACAAGAAACTCAAGAAGAAGGAAGACCAAAGTGTGGATACTTCTATCCTTCTTAGAAAGGGGAACAAAATACCCATGGAAGGAGTTGCAGAGACAAAATATACAGAAGTACAGGCTAATACAGAAGTAGAGGCTCACAGCCATCCATTGGACTGAGCACAGAGAGGGTCCCCAATGAAATATCTAGAGAAAGGATCCAAGGAGCTGAAGGGTTTGCAGCCCCATAGGAGAAACAACAATATGAACTAACCAGTACCACTAGAGCTCCCAGTGACTAAACCACCAACCAAAGAGTACACATGTTGGGACTCATGACTCCAGCTGCATATGTAGCAGAGGATGGTCTATTTGGTCATCAGTGGGAAGGGAGGCCCTTGGTCCTGTGAAGGCTTTATGACCCAGTGTAGGGGAATGCAAGGGTCAGGAACTGGGAGAGGGTGGGTTGGTGAGCAGCGGGAACAGGGAGGGAATAAGGTTTTTTTTTTTCCTGAGGGGAAACCAGGAAAGGGGGTATCATTTGAAATATAAATAAAGGGGATATCATTTGAAATATAAATAAATATAAATATAAATAATAAAAAATTTCCACAAGTGATGTTTAAGACTACTAATTAGAAAAGAAAGAAAGAAAGAAAGAAAGAAAGAAAGAAAGAAAGAAAGAAAGAAAGAAAGAAAGAAAGAAAGAAAGAAAGAAAGAAAGATGCTGTCTTTTTTCTACTGGATGGTTTTAATTCCTTTGTCAAAGACCAAGTGACCAGAGGTGTGTGGGTTCATTTCTAGGTCTTCAATTCTGTTCCATTGATCTACCTGCCTGTCACTGTATCAATGCCATGCAGTTTTATCACTATTGCTCTGTAGTACAGCCTGACATCAGGGATGGTGATTCCACCAGAAGTCCTTTTACTATTTAGAATAGTTTTCAATACTTGGGTTTTTTGTTATTCTAAATGAATCTGCAAATTGCTCTTTCTAACTCAATAAAGAATTGAGTTGGAATTTTGAGGAGATTGCATTGAATGTGTAGATTGCTTCTGGCAAGATGGCAATTTTTACTATATTAATCCTGCCAGTCCACGAGCATGGGAGATCTTCTGAGATCTTCTATTTCCTTCTTCAGAGACATGAAGTTCTTGTCATAAAGATCTTTCACTTGCTTAGTTAGAGTCACACCAAGGTATTTTATGTTTTTTGTGCTCCTTCTGTTTCTACTTTGAAGAATAGTTTTAAGAGTATGGGTATTGGGTCTTTTTTAAAGGAATAATAGAATTCTGCACTAAAACCACCTGGTTCTGGGTTTTTCAGTTAGCAGACTTTAATGATTGCTTTTATTTCATGAGGGGTTATAGGACTGTTTAGATAGTTTAACTTTGATGATTTAACTTTGGTACCTGGTATCTGTCTAGACAGTTGTCAATTTCATCCAGATTTCCCAGTTTTTGTTGAGTATATGCTTTTGTAGTAGGATCTGATGATTTTTTGAATTTCCTTGGTTTCTGTTGTTGTCTCCTTTTTTATTTCTGATTTTATTAATTTGGATACTGTCTCTGTGCCCTCTGGTTAATCTGGCTAAGGGTTTATCTATCTTGTTGATTTTCTCAAAGAACCAGCTCCTGGTTTTGTTGATTCTCTGTATAGTTCTTTTTGTTTCTACTTGGTTTGATTTTAGCATTGAGTTTGATTATTTCGTGCCATCTTGGGTATATTTCCTTCTTTTTGTTCTTGAGCTTTCAGGTTATGCTGTGAAGCAGCTAGTGTAAGCTCTCTCCAGTTTCTTTTTGGAGGCACTCAGAGCTATTAGTTTTCCTCTTAGCCCTGCTTTCATTGTGTCCCATAAGTTTGATTATGCTGTGGCTTCATTTTTCTTTAAATTCTAAAAATCCCTTAATTTCTTTCTTTTTTTCATTGATTTAAGTTTTATTGCATTATGCTGAGAAAAGATATATAATTTCAATTTACCTGAATTTGTTAACATTTAAAAACATATTTTAAGTAAACAGAATTACATCACATTCTTCTTTCCATTTTGTATCCAAACTCTCCCCAGAGAACCCCCCCCTTTGAAAACCTGAAAACCTGCCATATCTTTCAGAGTTTTTTTGATCATATTCTTTAAAATTTATAAACTATTGTAACTGAGTATTATAAAAGTTGTTGATATAAAACAACAATCAATTAAGCAGTCTTATGTAGATGCTTGTCTACAGCAATACTGAAAATACATACATTGTTCTCAATATAAATTTTACATAACTCCAAAGATGTTAACTATATGATATTTTAAAATAATATATCACTATTAGTTTTTTAATGAATGTAAATAGATAAAGACTTTTTGTTTGTTTTGTTTTTAGTAGAGCTTAAAATCTTGGTTCTTACTGTGATATAAACCCAAAATAAGAAAAATTCTTAAACACTGAAGTTCATTGTAATAAGGCTGTATTTCAATGACTCTCACATCACCAAAGGATTTTACCTCCATAGTAGCTAAGCAAAGAGTTAACAGTTCTGCTGCACCATGGAATGAATCCTAAGCATGATTTTTGGATTCAGATTTCTGGTAATGGTCAAGGCTATTTGACTTGAGAGATTGTCTTCATTCTCAGCCCACAGGGAACAGATTACATTCATTTAAGAAGTAGAGTAACACCGGGTGGTGGTGGTGCACGCCTTTAATCCCAGCACTTGGGAGGCAGAGGCAGGCGGATTTCTGAGTTCGAGGCCAGCCAGGTCTACAGAGTGAGTTCCAGGACAGCCAAGGCTACACAGAGAAACCCTGTCTCGGGGGAAAAAAAAAAGAAGTAGAGTAACTTTTAAAGTCCTCTTCTTCAAAAATTGATACCATAATTATAAATATCAAGCAAAGCAGTCTCTCTCTTTGTTGATCTCTTACAAGCCACCTACCAAATTAATTGTCTACATTTCTTTTGGTTGGATAAATAATTTTGAAGCATGTAAGCTGTTCTGAAAACCATAGTATTATGTAAAAACATCAAATAAACAATCCTACTAATAGAGAGGCTGAGATATGAAAAGCATGACTTCAAGACCATTATGTGGTACACAGCAAGACACTCTTATGTACAAACAAGCAGAAAGTGTATATGGATTGTACAATATTGGACCTGTTTCTCCAATTACCAAATTAGAGTGGCCACTGAATGACAGCCAACAAATTTCTAATTCCTCATATGCTTTAATTTCAATCGATTAGGATATGTTGATAATATTAATTTTCATATTAAGAGATATTAAGGAAAAGTAATTGTTACTTCCTGTTATTTTTGTTGTTAGAGGTGAAATTATGTTTGTGTGGGATTGTTGAAAGATTATATTCCTGCTTCTTCTAGGGTGTAGTTTTTTTCTTACGTTGTTGTTTTCCATCTATTATCCTTTGAAGGACTGGATTTGTGGAAAGACACTGTGTAAATTTGCTTTTGTCATGGAATATCTTGGTTTCTCCATGTACGGCAATTGAGAGTTTAGCTGGGTATAGTAGCCTGGGCTGGCATTTGTGTTCTCTTAGGGTGTGTATGACATCTGCCCAGGATCTTCTAGCTTTCTTAGTCTCTGGTGAGAAGTCTGGTATAATTCTGATAAGTATGCCTTTATATGTTACTTGACCTTTTTCCCTTACTCTTAAAATTCTTTCTTTGTTTAGTGTATTTGGTGTTTTGATGATTATGTGATAGGAGGAATTTCTTTTCTGGTCCAGTTTCTTTGGACTTCTGTAGGCTTCTTGTATGTTCATGGGCATCTCTTTCTTTAGGTTAGGGAAGTTTTCATCTAAAATTTTGTAATTTTTAAAAGATATTTACTGACCTTTTAAGTTGGGAATCTTCACTCTCTTCTATACCTATTGTCCTTAGGTTTGGTCTTCCCATTGTGTCCTAGATTTCCTGGATGTTTTGGGTTAGGAGCTTTTTCCTTTTTACATTTTCTTTGACTGCTTTGTCAATGTTTTCTATGGTGTTTTCTGTCCCTGAGACACCTCTTCTATCTCTTGTATGCTGTTGGTGATGATTGCATCTATGACTCCTGATCTTTTTCCTAGGTTTTCTAACTCCAACGTTGTCTTCCTTTGTGATTTCTGTATTGTTTCTCCTTCCATTTTTAGATCCAGGTTTGTTTTGTTGATTTCCTTTGCCTGATTGATTGTGTTTTCCTGAAGATCTTTCAGGGATATTTGTGTTTCCTCTTTAATGGCTTCTGGTTGTTTACCTGTGTTCTGTATTTCTTTGAGGGAGTTATTTATGTTCTTCTTAATGTCCTCTATCATCATCATGAGAAGTGATTTTAGATCTGAATCTTGCTTTTCTTATGTGATGGTGTATCCAAGACTTGGTATGGTGGGAGAATTGGGTTCTGATGATGCCAAGTGACCTTGGTTTCTGTTGCTTATGTTCTTATGCTTGCCTTCTGCCATCTGGGTATCTCTAGTGCTACCTGCCTTGGCTATATCTGACTGGAGCCTGTCCTTCCAATGATCCTGGTTGTGTCAGAACTCCTCAGAATCAAGCTGTCTCTGGGATCCTGGGATTCTGGGATCCCGGGATACTGGGATCCTGGGATCCTGGGCCTATTAGATAGACTGGAAGTAGAGCTTCCTCTGGGTATTATGGGATTTGCTCCAGAGTTTGTGCCCAAGGTCTACTCAGGGAATCAGCACAGACAGACTGGAAGGAACTCATGCCACGGGACTAGTGGAGTTCCTACATGTCGGGGTCCTGCTGGTTCCTGTTGCTCCAGGTGTTGGGACAGATGCCGAGTCCTCCTCACCTCTGATCCTATGATCTCTTTCTTTATTTTTTCCCTGACCAAGTTATCATTGAGAAGAGTTTAGATGTTCAGCTTCCATGTTCACGTGGGTTGTCTGTTGTTTTTGCTGTTATTGAAGAGCAGCTTTTGTTTGTGGTAATCTGATAGGATGTATGGGATTATTTCAATCTTTTGATCTGTTGAGGCTTTATTTTATTTTTTTTTTTTTTGGTTTTTCGAGACAAGGTTTCTCTGTATAGCCCTGGCTTTCCTGGAATTTACTCTGTAGATCAGGCCTTGGTATTCTTTTCTTTAAGGATGAAATGTTCTATAGATACTTGTTAAATCCATTTTGTTCATAACTTCTGTTTGTTTCACTGTGTCTCTGTTTGGTTTCTGTTTCAGTGACCTGTTCATTGATTAGAGTGGGGTGTTGAAATCTCCCACTATTATTGTGTGAGGTTCAATGTGTGCTTTGAGCTTTGGTAAAGTTTCTTTTCTGAATGTGGGTGCCTTTGCATTTGGAGCATAGATATTCAGAATTGAGAGTTTATCTTGGTAAATTTTTTGTTGTTGTTTATGATTATGGTGTATCTTTCCTTATCCTTTTTGATAACTTTTGGTTGAAAGTTGATTTTATTCAGTATTAGAATGGCTGCTCCAGCTCGTTTCTTGGGAATATTTGCTTGGAAAATTGTTTTTCCAGCCTCTTACTCTGAGGTAATGTCTTTGTCACTGAGGTTTGTGCCCTGTATGCAGCAAAATGCCGGGTCCTGTTTACTTACCCGGTCTGTTAATCTATGTCTTTTTATTGGGGAGTTGAGTCCATTGATGTTAAGAGGTATTAAGGAAAGGTGATAGTTGCTTCCTGTTATTTTTGTTGTTTGAGGTTGAATTATGTTTGTGTGGCTTTCTTCTTTTGGGTTTGTTGAAAGAAGATTGCTTTCTTGCTTTTTCTGTGGTATAGTTTCCCTCCTCATGTTGGTGTTTTCATCTCTTATCCTTTGTAGGGCAGCTTTGTGAAAAGATATTGTGTAAATTTGGTTTTGTCATGAAAAATCTTGATTTCTCCATGTACGGTAATTGAGAGCTTTGCTGGGTATAGTATCCTTGGCTGGCATTTGTGTTCTCTTAGAGTCTATATGACATCTGCCCAGGATCTTTTGGCTTTTAGAGTCTCTAGTGAGAAGTCTGGTGTTATTCTGATAGGTATACCTTTATTTGTTACTTGACTTTTTCCCTTACTGCTTTTAACATTCTTTCCTTGTTTTGTACATTTGGTATTTTGATGGTTATGTTATGGGAGGAATTTCTTTTCTGGTCCAGTCTATTTGGACTTCTGTAGGCTTCTTGTATATTCACAGGCATCTCTTTCTTTAGGGTAGGGATGTTTTCTTCTATAATTTTGTTAAAGATATTTATTGTCCCTTTAAGTTGGAAGTCTTCACTCTCTTTTATACCTATTAACCTTAGGTTTGGTCTTCTCATTGTGTCCTGGATTTTCTGGATGTTTTGGGTGAGGAGCTTTTTGCCTTTCGCATTTTCTTTGACTGTTGTGTCAATGTTTTCTGTGGTATCTTCTGTACCTGAGATTCTTTCTTCTATCTCTTGTATTCTGTTGGTGATACTTTCATCTATAATTCCTGATCTCTTTCTTAGGTTTTCTATCTCCAGGGTTGTCTCCTCTTGTGATTTATTTATTGTTTCTATTTCCATTTTTAGGTCATGAATGGTTTTATGCATTTCCTTTGCCTGTTTGGTTGTGTTTTCCTGAAAAATTTTTAAAGGATTTTTGTGTCTCCTCCTTAAGGGCTTCTAGCTGTTTACCTGTGTTCTCTTGTGTTCTTTAAGGGAGTTATTTATGTCTTTCTTAAGTTCCTCTATCATCATCATGAGATGTGATTTTAAATCATAGTCTTGCTTTTCTTGTATGTTGGGGTATCTAGGACTTGCTGTGGTGGGAGAACTGGGTTCTGGTGATGCCAAGTAGCCTTGGCTTCTGTTGCTTATGTTCTTGCTCTTGCCTCTCACCATCTAGTTACCTCTGTTGTTAGTTGGTGTTGCTGTCTCTGACTGGAGCTTTTCTCTCCTGTGGGCCTGTAATCTTAAGTGTGTCAGCACTCCTAGGGAGACCAGCTCTCTCCTGGGTGAGATTTGGGTGCGGAGGTCTGTGGGACAGCCTTAGCTCTGGGGTGCAGATGGAGACTGGAAGGATCCTGACCCCAGCTGCTCTGCTGTTCCTGTGTCCTGTGCCAGTAACTACATTTCAGAGGGTATTAATTCTCATGATTAAACTTCCGAGATGATCCCAAATTTGACCCCCGTTTAACAGATATGGAATTGAAGTATATGACTAACTAGCCATAGGTCCTGTAGCTCATATATTAGCAAAGTCAAGACTCAGGTCCAGATTTATCTGCCCATAGAGCCCTTTGATGGTTAGTTATAGCCTGCATATATTATACTTTCCTATAATATCCTGCTATGTGTTCCCATAGAACTTTGTTTATTTCCACTGAGGAATACCTCTGCCTGCACAAAAAAATGCCATGGACAAAATGCTTCCTCTCCCCTCCTCAGTTACACAGC
>JADRCC010145713.1:0-11590 GCA_019843855.1 Hylomyscus alleni
AATTCTTTGTTTAGCTCTGTACCCCATTTTTTAATAGGGTTATTTGGTTCTCTGGAGTCTAACTTCTTGAGTTCTTTGTATACAATGGATATTAGCCCTCTATCAGATAAAGGATTGGTAAAGATCATTTCCCAATTTGTTGGTTGCCATTTTGTCCTACTGACAGTGTCTTTTGCTTTACAGAATTTGTGAAATTCTTAGGGAAATGGATGGATCTGGAGAATATCATCCTGAGTGAGGTAACCCAATCACAAAAGAACACACATGGTATGCACTCTCTGATAAGTGGTTATTAGCCCAGAAGTTCGGAATACGTAAAGTACACCCACAAACTTCAAGAAACTCAAGAAAAAGGAAGATATTTCATTCCTTCTTGAAAGGGGGAACAGAATACCCATGGAAGGAGTTGCAGAGACTAACTATGGAGCAGAGACTGAAGGAAGGGCACTCCAGCCTGATATAACTGTCTCCTGAGAGACTCTGACAGTACCTGACTAATACAGAGGTAAAGGCTCACAGCCATCCATTGAACTGAGTACAGAATCCCCAATGAAGGAGTTAGAGAGGGAACCAATGGAGTTAAAGGGATCGCAGCCTCTTGGGACGAACAAAAATATGGACTGACCAATACCCTCAGAGCTCCCAGGGACTAAACCACCAACCAAGGACTATACATGGTGGGACTGATTGTTCTGGCAGCATGTGTATAGTAGAGGATGGCCGAGTTGGTCATCAAGGGGAGGAGAGGCCCTTGGCCATATGAAGGTTCTGTGCCCCAGTATAGGAGAATGACAGGGCTGATAAGTGGGAGAGGGTGGGGTGGCAGGCATGGGGAGGGGGGAGGCAACAGGGGTTTGTTCTTGTTGTTTTTGATTGTTCATTAAATATTATTTAAAAGAAAAAAAGAAAAACAAACAAAATTGAAAGGAGGGAGTGGAAAAATTAAAAAGCACATGAAAATAGAGCATTTGTCATGAATATATGGATGTGGATCTACTGGACACAGGATTTATGGATATGGGTCTACTAGTCATAAGACATATGAATGTGCATCTACTGGCCATAGGACATATGGATGTACTTCTACTGGCCTTAGGACATATAGATGTGCTTCTACTGGCCATAGGACACATGGATGTGTGTCTACTGGCTATAGGACACTTCTGATCCTGTGCTTTGGTTTTGCTTTTCCCTTTATATCTTGTTCTTTTTTTCTATTCTTCCTTTAACTATTTCTTCATCTTGTACTTATTTAATTTCATCTCCTATTTTTGCTTCCTCTATTCTTCAATATCTATCTTTGTTAATCAAATTGTCCTGGCAGCAGTAGTGATTGGTTTTTGAATGGCAACTTAGCATAGTTTAGAAGCCCCTGATTGGGCAGCCTCAGTTGGGGCACTGTCTCTTTCAGGATGACATGTGAGGCTATCTCTGTGGAATTGTCTTGCTCACCTTTTGTGATGTGATAAGAAATACCTACACCAAATATGGGTATCACCTTCTGGTAAGAGCCTAAATTAAAAAAATAAATAAATAGAAGAAAGAAAGAAAAGTATTTTCTTTCATTGCTAAGTTAATATAACCCATTGCTGTTAGTGATGGCTCCTTCACTGATGTTAATGAGATTAGAGCCAGCTTTTACAGGCTTCCAAAATGAACTGAATCACTTATTGAACTATTCCCACAATATTAAGTAAGTCAGTTTAATAAAACTCTTTAAAATATATAACATAACATGCATGGATATATTTGATCTGTCAGCTCTAGAACCCCGGCTAACACAGCATCCAAGTATTAGCTAAGGCAGAAAAGACTATAAACCAGTGATTCTTAACCTTCCTAATGCTATAACTCCTTAGAATATTTCCTTACTTTGTGGTCACCCCAACCATGAAATTATTATCAATGTTACTTTATGATTGTAAATCTGTTATTGTTATGAATTGTAAGGTAAATATCTCTATTCTCAAAAGGGATGAATGACCATCATTAAATGAGTCATTAGACCTCTAATCAGGTCATGACCACAGGTTATAAAACACTGCTATAAATAATTTAAACACAATGCGAAAATTTCATATGGTACTTGCATAAATAAGGAAAAAATGTAATCTGTGTCCCTTCCCATATCCTGAATGTGCTTTAATTTATATATAAAAAAAGACTGCTTAGTTATTCAGGAAAAAATAATGAAATATTATTTAGTAGATGTTTTTAGGGAAAATAGGGAATTCATTAGATAATATAGTTAAAAAAATTATTTTAAAGAAAATTTGGGAAATTTTATCTCAGTAGTCTATGTAATTCTGTAGACATGTGATTCACAAGAACATTCTTATATAAAAACACATTGTGTGTACTTTTTTTCTTTTTTAAAGTTATCATCTAGTGGCTTCTGATGTTGTTTAGAAAATTACTACTCAGAAATCACTCATGTAATGAACAGAACTCTACCAAGTTATTTCCCCTCAAATGACATATTAATATCTAACAGGTCCCAAGTATCTGTCCCAACTAATTCATATTAGCAGAAAATGATCCCTGATAAAAAGTAAGAAGATGGGTTTTAAAGAATTTCATGAAGAGGCTAAGTCCCTATGCATCTCAAAATTCTTTCATTCCTCTATATTTTGAAGCAAAGAGCCCCAGGAGATTTCAAAAGTAATCTTTTCCTTTATACATCCCTAATCTTTAATATATGCATAAAGGGACCACAATATCATAATGTGTCAAGATTTAGATGCTTTGGATGCAATAAAAAGTAGTTTTCTTTACTGTAGTATGTGCCTTGTAATCCATTTATCTAGTAAGACTTCCTATTGTTTCAGCAATTAATTATGGCTTGACACAGGGGAAATACAAGTACTTTATTTCTATAATACGCACAAGGGATACTGAAGTGGATAAAATGTTGCAGCAACTTACATTTAGTTCATCAAGCAGAACATGTTATTTCATAAGGGATATATTGGCAGAGAAAAGAAAAGGAAAGGAAAGGAGAGAGAGAGGGAGAGAGAGAGGAGAGAGAGAGAGAGACAAAACCAACTGTAGCAAAGATAAAGATGGGAGTGGGGCAAAACTGAATCAAATGTCAAATTACTTAAAATGTTACTCTCAATTCACAGTAAAACAACACATTCCTTGATTATACAGAAGTCCACATCCATCCCAAAAAATAATAACCATCTGTGACAGGCCCTCTGTATGACTCATTTTCTGCAGATTTGCAGTCCTCAAAAGTACATTCTCTCCAATAAAGTGAGCTCCAGGAGAAGGAGAGACATTTCCATTGTTGTGTGATAGAAGCTCTATGTGTGTCATAGCAATTACCTCGAGGGGAGTGTCCGATGCTCTAGGAGAATGACAGACTAGAGAGAAATGCAAACTGCAAGTACAGATGAAATGATGGTGAAGAAAGAAGCACCACGGTGTTTAATGAACAATGCAGCAACTACTCATTACGCCTCTTCTCCAGCTGATCATTAAGCTTTCAGCACTGTTTATGCAACAAAAAGGGAAATGTTGACTCAAGATTTCATACACTTACTATTCACACAAAGAGGAAACTAGGAAGGGTATAATCTGCAATTACAGTACCTGCTGAAGCTGGATCATTGTCATTGAACCTGGATATTAGTTGTTGCAAATCCTGCCAATGACGCAGGAACTTTTGAATTTAGTATATCCTCACAGTGACCACTGAGAATGCAGATTTAACTGCACCGTGGATGAAAAATTAACAAGAACAGGAATACATTGTCTTAACATTTCAAATAAATCATTTCAAAATTTGATTTGAAATCTCTAACATCAAACAGTGAAAGACATCCTTTCATCTCGGGTACTAGAGGCTTTAGAAAAGCTCAGCTTGTCTGTAGTCATTTTTAACTACCTTTATCACGTTATATTGGTTAACACTGTGATTCAGTGTTTATTGAGTTAACAAAAGATGAGTGTAATTCATGAATGCCAGCCTCGTGTGTAACAAAAATGGGACCTATTTGGTAAATGCACATTGAATTAATAGACCTAATAGTTAACTTAGCTTTAATAACCTGCTGAGCACATACTCCAATCCTTATTAATGAAAAAACAACTCTGCAAGGTATTAAAAACTGAGAATGAAGAAATGAAAGGAAGTATATGAGCACGTTGAAAACAATTACCTATATGGCACTGTAAAGAACTTTGCTCAAAATCACTGAATTGTGTATTTACTACCTGTCACCTCTGCTTAACTTAAATTTTCTAATATAGAAAATTAGAGCTTAATTATCTACTTTACAGAGCTGTGGTGGCAAATTCCTGTGATTAAATAAAATAATAGATTTAAAAGAACTAATATGAATCCAGTTGTGGACATGCAACATACAGGCTACTTACTGTAAGTCTCTCTATAAGCTTCTTAGAAGCTTGGGCTGGGGATGTGATTCAGTTAGATATAGTTATCTGCCATGCAAAGAGCCCTTGGTTTGATTCCTAGAACCTCATGAGTCAGGAGTGGTAGTCTACATTCAAAAACCTAGCACTTGGGAAGTGGAAGAAGGATTGAAAATTCAACATCATCTTCAGTTGACTTGGGCAATTACGTAGTGATATGAAGTCATCAGAAACTCCGTACATTCAATAACATTAAATTGATCAAAGCAATCTATTCTGAAAATGATTAAATGCTTTCCTGAAATAATTTTGCTTCAGATGCTGAAACACTCATGAAATACTGTCAAAATCTAGTAATCAGAGGACATTACAGGAAAATGCATGAGAAAATAAAAACTCATGACCAGTTTGATAAAATTAACTGAGTCAGATTTACTTTAGTTTCAAATGTATAGTTAAAAATTGGTCAAGTATTTCATAGTCATTTATTATATGTGTGGAGCAGGAGACTGGTTTATATGAATGGACATAGCTGTAGAAAACAAAGGCCAGCTTTAGATGTCATTCTTTAGGCACCAGCATCTTTGTTTTTCAAGACCAGGTTTCTTACTGAGCTCTTGTCAAGCTGCCTAATCTTATAGGGATCTTCCTGTGTCTCTTTCTCTAGCTCTGGGATTCTAAACACATACCACCAAACCTTACTTACATTTTTCTTTTCCTATTTTTTCTTTTGTTGTTGGTGGTGGTGGTAGTTAGATGGTTGGTTGCTTGCTAGCTTGCTTTGTTTGTGTCCCATGTTGTTCTTTGTTATACATATGGGTTTTGGATATCAAACTTAAGTTCTCATGGTCTTATGACAAGAACATCATAGACTGAAACATATCCATACCTGTGCTGTCTTGAGCACTAATGTACAAAACATGTTTGTCCTTGCCTATTAAAAGAGTTGATGAATTGATTCCTTTATTTCTTCTCAGAATAGAGCTGGTATCATCATGAGTAATTCAAGTTTATTGGGAAAAGGTAACTAATTGGGTTTCATCTTACTGTGTAGAGCTCTGCTTAGGCTTTCAGAGTTTGAGGAATGAAAAGAGTAAGATAGTGCATACGCAAGAAGTGACTCTATCTGTCTAGGCAGGATAGTGAAAAGGAATTGAAGACTGAATCTCAGTTATCATGCAGGAAGAGGACCACAGCCCCAAAAGAGGGCACCGCTCTCGAGCATGAGTACTGATGAAGTGTGTCATCTCTGTCATCCTAATCCGGTTTTGGGAAAATCCATTTTGTAAAATACATTAATAAAAAAATCACATTGTCTTTTAGCCTTGGTTCACCGGAAATACTACCTAAATTCTCGAGTATTCAGAATGATAGTGATACCTTTGTTTTTCCTTGAGCCTTTGAATCAAATGAGTGCATACTGAGGTGAAATGACTCCTTGTGTCAAAGAGAGGCAACAGAAACACCAAACAGGATAAGAAGTTTGGAAGAAACAATTCTTGAAACCACTTAACATGAAGTAATTAAGGCAGACTGGTGATTAAAACCAATCAAGAGGTCAGTAGTTAACTATGATTTGGGGAATACACGGATGAGCAAGGTAGCTGTCATGCCTGGACTGAACAAGCAAAGGGCAGGAATCTCTGTGTTAGGGAACATCCAAAACCTGTTACCCATGCCTCATCATTCAGCTTCTCCTGAACTGTAACTTCTCTAATAAAATTGTAATCATGAGTAGGCTGTTGTCCCTGAGTTCCATGACATTCTAGTGAATTGTGGTGTATGATGCATATCTACAGATTTGGGTTCACTTGGTCTGAAGTAAGCAGCCTTACTGAGTACCATGCCCGTTTACTTGAAGCGCATGTATTATTGCAGACCATTGTGAATCACATCACATTGAGCACTCAAACAGACCAGCTTTCTACCCTTCTGAAGGTTCAACAATGATCTCATCGTGTCACTGAAAGAAGATGTATCTTCATCTCCCATCTAGTGAAGGGAACACGGGTTCTGGGGCCCAGTAAGGCTGTAAACTGATTAGAAAGAGTTCAGGGGAGTCTATTCCAAGTATTTTGTGAAACTCCACCTCTGCATTTCAATATGCATGTGTTGGAACCTCAGCTATCCACTACATCTCTAAAAAGAATGTCATGTTTGAGTTACTAGATGCTTGCTACAGGTCCATCTGGAAAGAATTCTATCCTTCAGGTTAGTTTTATGAAGATTTTATAAACATGGGTGAGGAGAGGAGGTGGGTACAAAAGCAAATGTACACAAACCTAACATTTTTGTAGGACATTAGCCAGAGATGGCTAAATTGCTCATGAGTTTCATCACACAGAACTTAGATTAGTAAAAACATTGGTTTACATTTTTAAACATCATTCCTTTCTGTAAATTTAAGAAAATAACTTCAAAATACTTTTAATCAATTGACTGATTAAAAAAATCAAAAGTTTTTCTTCATCTCACAAATGTTCTTCCTTTTCCTGTGTCTTTACAAATCCATTTTGGGAAGTCATCTCAGAAAAGTTCCAAATCACTAAAAACCACAAATTGGAAAAAAAAAGCAGGATTTTAAACTTTGTATATGAAGTATAAATTAAAGTGTGATTTTCATCAAACTTACAAAAAGTTAAAATTATTTGAAATGATGTTTATAGTTCATTTCTTCATGTTTAAATGTACTTACCTTAAATTTTTTGGTGATACAGTAATAATCCTCATCAAGATTGTATCCCATGCCTACCATTGTCTCTCTACTGTTGAAAAATCTACTTCTACTAATTACTTGATATAAAATGTTGAGTCAATGGATATGATTTTTTTTGAGACAAAGTATGCTTATGTAGATGAGGCTTTTCTTAAACCCACAGAAATTGTTCCACCACAAGCTCCCGGGCTAGAAGTACCAGTCTTCTCTATCATATCCTGAAATGAGTTTTAAATATCAAATCCAACTGAGTTTTAAAAAGGAACATTGCTGCTATGTGGCCTGATCTCTCAATCCTGTAGATAGAGCAGTGTACTCCTGTTTATAGTTTTGCACTCATTTTTTTATAAGCCTTTGGGGTGAAGTGGGAAAGGTGAGCAAAGGAGGAGTTAGTATCTATTTGCTTCATGCCTTTTTAGTTTTCAAACGACAGAAGCCATACTTGACAAACTTCGATCTACTGCACATTTTTAAAACCATTAAATGTTTTACAATATATCTATGTCAATGTTTGCAATGTATCCATGTATGTACATGTATGCATATATGTGTTCAAGTATGCATACCAACACCCACATGCACACACAGAGGCACGTAGATGGCAGAAGAAGAAAGTTTCCTTCTCTTTCACTATCCACCTTATTTCCTTAAGATAGGTTTCTCACTGTGCCTGGACCTCTTTATTTATTGTTTAGGCTAGAGGCCAGTAAGTCCCAAGAATGACTCCCCAAACCCCAGCACTGGGATCACGAGGTCCTTAAGCTTGCACAGAATTTGCTCTTACCCACTCAGCCATGGCTCTGAACCCACAATCTATGTTAAGATAACTCTTTCTCTTGCTTGCTGAGACTCAAACTTGGCTGGGATTAGTAGTGTAAGTTGAATCCAGTTATCGCCTGGATAACTCAGAAGTGAGAAGTGAAAGGGTTTCAGAAGGGAAAAATTTAACTCAGATCCCTACAGTGAGAGTATTATGTAAAAAGTATCCCAACTAGTGTAACCTGCAGTCGAAATTAAATAAAAATGCTCTAGAAGTTATTGGATTGTAGATGTTAAATAATAGGTCATTTCTTTTACAAACAACCAAGGGAGAATTTGCTCTATTAAGTGGCTAAGTGAGGACAAGTACACAGGAGCTTATATCAAGGTCAACAGTGAAGAATCACAGCATGACCCGTTATCTTTGGGGACAGCACTCTGGACCCCACTAGATGCCTACTTGAATAGATAGCACTAAATTCTCTATTTACTTTGGCTCTTGCTACATGTGCATGTCAGTGATAAAGATCAATGGACAAAATATTCATAGAAATATATTAACTAATAACAGAGTGTACCACTTAAACACTGTAATGAAATGTTATTTAACTGCAGGCTTCCTCAAAATGTCCCACTGTAGTGTACAGCCTGTTATGATGAAAAAGGAGTACAACACCTGCATTAAAAGATGAAATAACACAGACATTGCTATGAGCAGTAAAGCTATTAGGAACCTTCTTGGTACCCATTATTTACTGCATTTGTAAGAAATAGCTTAGGGGGGATTCCTAGCTCAAGTGTTCAAAGACATTCAAGATTTCCTGGGACAATATTTTATTTTTTTCTATTTTAAATTTAGGCACTAAACAGCATGTTTCAATTAGAGATACAACAGTAAAACCAGAACATTTTCCCTCTTGTTGATAGATGGTTCATTCACACCACAGATCTCAGCAAACAGTGTAAGATTTCTTTTTCTTTTCTTTTTTTTCTGAGACAGGGTTTCTCTATATAACCCTGGCTGTCCTGGAACTAACTCTGAAAACCAGGCTGGCCTTGAACTCAGAAATCCAAAAGCCTCTGCCTCCCAAGTGCTGGGATTAAAGGCATGTGCTACCACTTCTCTGCTAAGATTTCTTTTTCTTATTGGGAATTTTCACCTCTTCCCTTAACAGGAATACTTCACAGCTTTATAATAGAATCTCTGGGTTGCCTATATCAACACTTTGAACTTCTGAGCTGTCATGAAATAAGATGAGCTTGGAAAATCTTCACCTTGACACCACAGCAGTATTTATGACAGCACAAGGGGCTTTACAGACCTAAGAAACAAACAGAATTTATGCCATGAGCAGGACAAAGGGAAGTTTCAAATCCCCAGTTCTTAGAGATGTCACCAAACTAAGTTAGTACATAATTTAGAGCATGAATTGCTTCTGAAACATTCCAGTTGTCATTTTTAAAGTATGGTTGACAATACATGATTACAACTGCAGAAAGCAAGACCATAGAAAAATGCAAATGGTAGCTGCCTCTTTTTGAAATGCTTACACCATTAGCAAGTGTGTCATTCAGTCTGGAAGATGCTTAATGCTTTACATGACTCAATTACAAGTACTTATTGAGCACTTACTATATCACATGTCATACTGTCACAAACTTTCTAGAGACCTGGGAGATAGTGAACAACACAGTCAAAAAGTCAGTCCAAGACTGAAGAGATATTTCAGCTGTTAGGAGTACTTGTTGTTCTTGCTGAGAAAGTAGGTTCACTTTTCAGTACCCACACAGGGGCTCACAACTGTCTATAACTCCATCTGCAGGAATCTTTATGGCCTCTGTGGGTACTGCATGTAGCACATGATGTACAGAAACCCATGTAGGCAAAGCACCTGTGCATATTATTGTAATTAATAAGTATAAATGATAAAGTAATGTGTCCTATGATGCCGATGCTACAGATAAAATGTAAAGAGCACACACCTACACAAATTCATTGACTCTCATACACACATGCACACATGTTTGCATACAAACCACATACACACATTAAATTTACAGATACGTAAACACATTAAAACACTATAAACTGGTGAATGATTGAATGACCATATTTGCTAGTGTGAATGCTAAATGGTACAGACTTTTGAAAAGTAATTTGTCATGCATATTAAACAAGTATTAGCAATTGAAACAGCATTTTTGCATTGTGATATTGCTGAGATGTCTTAGAATTATGGGCCCATGCAAACATGCCTGTGAATGTGTGTGCCTCATTTATATATAACTATCTAAAAATCTTAATGACCCAATGTTTCTGCTTTTAAAACTTATAATATATCCATCTAATGAAATATTGTATATCATTGAAATCAATGAAATATGTCATTAAAAGGCAATCGGGATCTGAAAAACACATTGCTGAGCAAAATAAGCAGGGCTAAGAACTGTGAATATTGTAAGCATCCAATATATTAAAAACTGCACAATGCAAGGGATGGGTCTGGCTTCTGAGATTGAAGGTGTGGAGAGGGAAAAGTGGGTAAAATGTTGTGTTTCCTGGTCATCTTTTCTGTAAATCTAAAGTTACTCTAAAGTAAAGCCATTAAATGAAAATACATACATAAAATATGACTACTCTACAAAACTAAATCATTTCTAAGTATTCTAAAATATGCTATTTCTCATCAAGAGCTCAACAATCAAGATATCTCACACTTAGCATGTAAGGTGGTCAGAGCAGTTATTCACATTAAATATTCATACTAAATACATTGATAAGAACAATTGGTTAGGGTATATTAATTTAAACAAATATATCTTTCATTCTTCAGATATAAAGATTCTGACTCTGATCAATCTCCTTTATGTGAAATATGAAAATGTAGTAGATAGAAGACTAATAGTTCAGTTCATGAATACAAGTGAAACAAAATGAATAAATGGCTAGTCTATTGTGAATAAATTCTTAATCTACTTGATGGCTTATGTTCTAGGCAAAGGTAAAAGCACATAAAACATATTCCACATTCCATAAAACAAGCTGTTAATCACCTCAAATTCTCCAAGTTGTTTTTCTCTTTGTCAAAGAGCAAGAACAATGACTCGGACATCAATTCCACTGTCTTTAATTAGTTTTATTTGGGCACATTACATTACAATATGGTTGCCTCATCAGTGTTTTAAGACCCAGAGCATGTGGGTTACCTCTTCTCACTGTCCCATTGGCAGGTAAGTACTAATATCTCCTTCTCATGCTCCCAAATGCAAAGAATGAAATCTCATCCTAGGCCACATGCTGTTAGGAGGCAGAGCCTTGCTACATGGGATGATTAAGCTTGAGCCTCTGCAGCATCCATGATCCCACATGTCATATACTTGGAGGCCAGTTTTATTTTGTCTACTTATGAATTTAATTTCATGATTAATCCTGGAAGGCATGGCTAATGAACAGGAATGCCTTGCAGAAAACCTTGAAAGTAAACAATAAAAGTAATACAAAGTGAGATGCTTAATTATATACCTGCTGCATCTTATAAATATCTCATATCTGTTAAAATTAGTAGAATCCTTTAGTGAGTGTAAAAATATATTTTATAAAAAAGCTTCAGCTGTGCAGGTCAATACTTAATAGCAATATAGAAAATAACACAATATTTTGTGTTTTAAAGCAGTGGTTTAAGCCTGCTTTATGGATATTCTTTCAATATTCATAAAATGATAATTAAAAAAAAA
>JADRCC010145728.1:0-13959 GCA_019843855.1 Hylomyscus alleni
CTTTACATATTAAAAATTCAATCAATTTAAAATGTCCAATATCTTTTAAAATTCAAAGTCTCTTAACTGTGGGCTCCACTAAAATACATTCTTCCTTCAAGAGGGAAAAATATCAGGGCACAGTCACAATCAAAAGCAAAACCAATGTCTGGGATCCAACTCATGATCATCTGGGCTCCTCTAAGGGCTTTGGTCACTTCTCCAGCTCTGCCCTTTGTAGCACACATCTTGTCTTCTGGGCTCCAGATGCCTGTACTCCACTGCTGCTGCTGTCCTTGGTGGTCATTGAATGGTACTGGCATTCCCAAAACACTGCTGTAACTAGGCTTTACCAATAACCTCTCATAGATCGTCTTCACGGTGTCAAGCCTCAACTCCTTTGCATGACACCTTCAGTCCTGGGCCATCAATTGCAAACTGAGGCTGCACCTTCACTTATGGCCTTCCATGGCCTCTCACTGTGCTGAGCCTCAGCTGCTCTTCATGACCCCTTCATGCTGTCAAAACAGTACCACCTGAGTGACTCTTACACATTACCAAATCCTGCTGCAGCACAAGGTACAACCTTGGCTATCTCTGGAACACAACCTCTTTGTGCTCTCAGAAAACACTTCCCAGAAGATGTCACCTCAGTGATGCTGGTCTCTTCTTAATCACCGCTAATCTTAGCTCCAGCTAACCAGCATCAATAGTCCTAGCAATGCAAAGTTTTCACTTTAGTAGTTCTGGTATCTTGTTAATCACAGCTGATACTTCAGCCCTAGCTAACCAGAACCACAGAATCTTCACAATCAAAACAACATGGCCCGGATAAGAGTCTTTAATCTTCCTTCTGAAATTTCACAAGCCGGGCCTCCATCTCTGCACTGTTCTCAACATGATCTTCCAAGCTCCTACAGAACATCCCACAGAGTTCTTAACATGCAGGGGTTCTTCGAGCTCAAAGTTCCAAAGTCCTTCCACAGTCCTCCTCAAAACATGGTCAGGTTGTCACAGGAATACCCCACTATGCTGGTACCAATTGTCTTAGTCAGGGTTTCCATTCCTGCACAAACATCATGACTATGAAGCAAGTTAGGGAGGAAAGGGTTTATTCAGCTTACACTTCCACATGGCTGTTGATCACCAGAGGAAATCAGGACTGGAACTCAAGCAGGTCTGGAAGCAGGAGCTGATGCAGAGGCCATGGAGAGATGTTCCTTGCTGACTTGCTTCCCCTGGCTGCTCAGCCTGCTCTCTTATAGAACCCAAGACTTCCAGCCCAGAGATGGTACCACCCACAAGGGGCCCCACCCCCATCACCAATTGAGAAAATGCCCCACAGCTGGATCCCATGGAGGCACTTCCCCAACTGAAGCTCCTTTCTCTGTGATAACTCCAGCCTGTGTCAAGTTGACACACAAAACCAGCCAGTACACTGTCCATCTCTAACTTCTGTTTCAGTAGCTCCTGACTGTAACTGTCTGCTGGCCATTAACCCTGACCAGGATCTGCTCTCCAACCTTTCAAGTGCTGCTGGCTCCAGCCTGCTCTAGTGGGCATCTTTCTGGCTGTTAACTAGGCTGGGCTTTCTGTATGGCCAGCCTGTAGTCTCTACCACGGGTCTGCTCCATTACCACACACAGGAAGCCAACTGCTATCACGGCATCGTCTCCTCCGGTATCACAAGTGTCCTGCAAGCTTAACCCACATGCAGTTAGATACTGGTAGACAGGCTCCCCAGGTAAGCAAGCCAGAGCTGTGCTAATAAAGGAGGCAAGAAGGAACATTCTGGAGTGATTGAGATGCCTTACATCTCCTAGGTGCTGGGTTCCCATTTGTCAAAACTCATCAAACTGAACACTTATTATTTGAGCTTTGTCAGCAGGTGAAGGCCCTTGCCACCCAGCATGATGACCTCAGCTTGGTACTCAGGACAGTGTGAAAGGAGAGAAGTGGCCTCTGACCTCCACAAGTCCACTGCTGCACACACTCCCCAGGCCTTAAATAAATAATGTGGAAAGGGCCAGAGAGATGGTTAAGGGGCTAATAGCACTTGTTGCTCTTACAGAGGACTTGGGTTTAGTTCCCAGAATCCACACCAATTACAACTGCCTATAACTCTAATTCTAAGGGATTCAAAACCTTGTTCTGGCCTCCAGAGACACCAGACACACACATGGTTCACACACTCAAGCCCACACAGATAACAGAAAATAAAACAGGAAATCTTTTTTCTTTTATTTGAGTAATAGAAAAGTTCTGAAAAGAATCTTTGATCCAAAAACTTTCTATAAGATTCTATTCTATACTTATCTATATGTGATAAGTGAAAGTCAAAACAAGCAAAATAATTTCTATGGAGTAAGGATGGTGGTATATTGGAAATGAAGCGGGATCTGGAACTAGAAAATGACATATCTGTGCTTTGGAGCCTGGAACATTTATTCTCAGCCTTGAACAAGACGATTGGTTCGTACTCATTTGTGAAAGCTTTCATTCACACTGTGTGTCAATTTCTGCATGTAAAAACATTTTTAAAAACACACTAACAGTCTTCCATGAACACTAAAAATACATGAACAGTGTTCTACTCGGCTCCACAGCCCTGTTCCACACCCCGTCTCGTCTCCTTTGTCCTTTTGACCCATTTTTCCATGAGTTTCTTTGAAATGAAGCAGATTAGTTCTCTTTCAGGGGCTCTCCCCGCTCCAGGTTTTAGGTTTTATTAAAAACCTTATCACAGTATTTTCTAAATGTGTACTTTTTTATTTATATAGAAGATAAGTTGATGTAGATAATAGGTAGAAAGAAAGATAGATAGATGATAGGCGATTGGGGGATATTAGATAGAGGGTAGATGGATGATAGATAGATAGATAGATAGATAGATAGATAGATGATAGAAAAACTGATAGATATGGGGAGGAGAGATAGATTCCTATGAACACTGCATTTTCAGGATTCTGGGATAATCAGATTCTGATTATTTTACTTTCTTGGCTCAGAAGCTTCCAGTTTCTATGGTAATGTACCACCTCTAGCCATACCTGATGTTCTGAGATCCCTCATAATTGGACTGTGACATTTGATTTCAAATCCCCAGCATGAAACTGAGGGCTCTGCTCATCGCTTTGACAGTGTGTTT
The DNA here is from genome assembly GCA_019843855.1 of Hylomyscus alleni. NCBI lineage: Eukaryota > Metazoa > Chordata > Mammalia > Rodentia > Muridae > Hylomyscus > Hylomyscus alleni. The sequence continues at coordinate 3,128 of JADRCC010145728.1, forward strand.
TACGGTGAAATGCAAATTGCTATGCATTCACGAGACACATCAAACGTGTCTGAAAAACGTTGAGTATTCTGAAAGGGGCGGCATTTGCTAGAACTATCCACAAGAGGGGCGGGCATGGGTGGGTACTGGGTGGGTACAGGCATCATCCATTTCCAAATCTGCACAGAGGGTAGATTCCTGGAAGTGCCAGAGGGACTCGGATTTAAAACTTGCTTTTAAACATACTCTATGATCATCATACCAGAAAAGCAAGACTCCAATGTGCACATTGCATATTCAACCTGTTTTAAGGAAAGGGGAATAAGGAATTATGAGTGCTTTGTAATTCACTCCTGATTTGTTTTCCATGTCTCCAGAGAATGTGCTTGTGTGCAGGACTTTCGTCACAGCGAGACTGAGAAGAAGATAAAGGAATACAGATGGCTTCGTCCATCTCATTCGTCACCAAGAAGTCTGTCAGGTTCTCTGGCTGGTCCTCCAGGACTGAGCTAAAGTGATTAAAAAATGTGATCAGAAGCCCCTCCCAGACTCAGGAGGGCAGTGCCACAAAAGACCCGCTAAGCATTGCCTGCTATTCCCTGCTCTGTAGCTATTTCCCATAGAAGCATCCTCCCTCCTGGAGACTCACACACTCACCACATGCACAAGAACTTACAAGACCCTCCAGGCTCCTTCCTGAGGGTAGTAGTGAGCAAGAAATGGGCGAGAGGAGAACTTCCCAGTGAGGTTTGCCTGAGTTCTCACTCTAGCTGGGGTCCGCTTCTTTTCAGAGCTCCAGCTACCTCAGTGACCCATGCTCCTGTAAGCAACTCAGCAAGCTCCTTGCGTCACCAAGTGGGAATCTCTCCTTAGTCTGGGTAAAGAGTAGTATTTATGAGAATCCTCAGGAAAAGTAACACAGAGTAAGAAGCTTGTGGGGCAGTGGTGGCGCACACCTTTAATCCCAGCACTTGGGAGGCAGAAGCAGGAGGATTTCTGAGTTCAAGGCCAGCCTGTTCTACAGAGTGAATTCCAGGACAGCCAGGGCTACACAGAGAAACCTTGTGTCAACCCACTTCCCCCCACACCCCGGAAAAAGAATAAGAAGCTCTTTAAGGACCAGCTTCAGGGATGCCAGCTTTTCCACTGGTGTGTGGACAACTTGCTTCTGCCCCATGAGCCTGGCTAGTCCATTTCAAGTTCTAAATACAGAGCATATTAGTTGCTTTTCTCTTGTGATAAAACACTATAACCAAGGCAACTTATGGAAGGAAGAGCTTATTTGGGCTTGCAGTTCCTGAGGAATAAGAGTCAGGCATGACAGTGGGATCAGGGGCTGGAGAGATGGCTCAGCAGTTAGGAGCACTGACTGCTCTCCAAGAGGTCCTGACAACCATGTGTAATAGGATCCGATACCCTCTTCTGGTGTGTCTGAAGACAGCTACAGTGTACTCGTATACATAAAATAAGCAAATGATATTTTTTAAAAAAACAAACAAACCATATTTTTTGGGGGGAAAGCACAAAACAGAGAGCAGAATAGAAGTAGGTCCAGGATTTAGACTCTCACATATTCCAGGGACAAATGTCTACCAACAAGGCCACACTTCCTAAACGTCCCCAAAACAGTGTTGCCAGCAGGGAGCTGACCCTTCAAATACTGAAGCCTGTGGAGAAATACTTCACAGTCAACCATCACACCCAGCTAGCATTTCAGTAACACGCTTGACAATGAAAATCTCACGGCTTCAGAGACAGCCCCTGGGAGCAGCAAGCCTTTGGAAACCCAAGCTTAGGAAGAGAAACCAAGGAGGACGGAGAGCCAGTGTCCAACCTCAACCATGGGTGAATCTCCCCCACTAACGTTCTTTTGTACGTAAGATGACAAAGGACAATTGCATCAACACATTTCCACCATCTAGGCACAGCCCTGTAGCCATGATAATAACAGACATGGAAGAGGCCTTCCATGACATTTTGAGTAGTGACAACACTTAAAGTTGATTGAAAGCTTCAATTCTCCATTTGTCATGATATCATAAAATGTACTTTCCCTGAAAATTCTTTTTTTTTTTTCCAGAGTTGAGGACTGAACCCAGGGCCTTGTGCTTGCTAGGCAAGTGTTCTACTACTGAGCTAAATCCCCAACCCCTCCCTGAAAATTCTTAACTTTGAGTTCTTTAGAATAAGGTGACTGCATTTGGAGACAGGGCCTTTAAAATGAGTCAAACGAAGACCTCTGACTCAAAACCAATAGAATAAACCTTGCAGAAGAGGTTAGAGGAAGGACCGTGAGGGACAGTAAAAGTACCAGTGTGGTAAACCACCTGAAAGCTACGTATAAGTGCCTAAAAAGAAACCAGGCCCAGCAACATCCTGATTTCATTGTGGCAAAACAAATTTCTGTGGTGTAATCCACCCATTCTCTAGTCATCTTGTTAAGACATTCCAAACAAGTAAACAAATACAATATATAACTATTTAACAAACTGACTTAGTTAATAGAAATTTCTAGAAAGCCAGGACCACCCTGTGGTATCATCTTCCTGAAAGGGCAGCTGATAGTTGAGGTCACGTAGGCAAAGAGCCAGGGATGAGAAATCTTAAAATCTGAATAACTTGCCCCCCAAATCCAGCATCAAAGCAGGCTGCCCACCCCTTACCCTATACTGTGTTTATTGTTGCTTTAAGTAGAGAAGGCATCTGAGACGCAATGCACAGACCCACTGAGATAGCTGGAGAAGCAGGGGCGGTGGGCACACAGATAGGGTGGGTGGATCAGGCTGCTATCACCCTTTACCCTTGGCACCTTGCATCCTGATGGTCCTCAGTAGATTGCAGCTCAGCACCCAGGCAGATGTCGAAGGAACCACCACCACGCACCAAACTCACTGTTCTAGGGAGGATGGAAGATGGAGAAGAAATTGAGCCCCTGTTTACGTAGCCAGAAGCTGCCCCACTTGCCTGGATCCAGCTTCCATAGTGGGATATGGGCTCCTTCTCCCAACACTCTCAGAAGATCCGATAGTCCCAGAGTAGCAAGAAGAGATTCTAGGGCTGAGTAGCCAAGAGGAAAACATCCTTGGAAATTCTCCTGCCTGGTGCAGCCATAGAACACTTGGACCTGGGTCAATGCAGGAATTTTGGGAGCTATGGACACTTTCACAGCCCAGTGATGCATGGTCCAAGGACATAAGTGATGCATGACCCAATGCAGGAATTTTGGGAGCTATGGGCTCTTTCACAGCCCAGTGATGCATGAACCAAGGACCTAAGGTATCACAGTCATTGTCCTAATTTGTTACCTACTGCTGCAATAAAGGCCTTGACTGAAAACAACACGAGGAACAGGATTACTTCATCTTACAGCTTACGGTCTGTCATAAAGAATCTGGAGGCAGAAACTGAAGCAGAGGCCATGAAGAGGTGCTGTCTACTGCCTTTCTCCCCATAGCTCACTTAGCCTGTTCTCTTATAGGACCCAGGACCAGCTGCCTAGAAGTGGCGCCGCCCAGAGTGGGCTGGGCCCTCCTACACCAATCATGAATGAAGAAAATGTCCCATGGTCTTGCCTGCACGGTAATCTGATGAAGGCATTTTCTCAATTGATGCTCTCTCTTCTTAAATGACTCTGGCTTATGTCAAGTTGACAATAAGTAAATAAACAAACAAACAAACAAATAAATTTTAAAAATTTAAATTTAAATTTAAAAAATTCTAACCCGTGTAGCCACCGAAGGTCACCCCTAGAACAGTGGCTTAGAGTTTGTCATCTGATGCCAGTGAAGACTAAGAACATGGACTCTTTTAGGGGTGAACAAATCAGAAGCTTTATTGAGGAGAATTAAGGAAGACTGAGAGAATGAGGGTAAGTGAAAAATTAGGGAAAAGTAAGAGAAACTCTGGAGTAGGTGCGGGGAGAGGGGTCCAAGCCACCACCCTTTCTTCCAGGGATCTTATAAGTCTATGGCAGGACCAAAGGATGAGGTCATTGCTGTGGGACTCCCTTGTTCTCTGGAGCTACCACAGGAGAGTGAACTATGATAGCTCACCAGCTAATGGAGGTATCACTTCTTCTGTGCCTGCTTCTCCCCACCCCCTGACCCAACCAAGGAGATGTTCAGAAGCTGTTCACATATTCCCATCCAGCTAGGGGTGGTTGAAGTGCAATTCTCTCTGCCACTGCTCTAGGTTTTGTCAAGGCTGACCTTGACTGTCTGTGACTATTATTGCCGACAGACAATCGCCCAGCTTGCAGGTGTTAAGGAGGCTGTATCCTCTCTGTATCTCTCTGTATCGTGTAACATTTACACGATAAGCTTATAGTGTACCAAGCTTATATTCTGCATCTTCTGAACAGAGGACCTTTTAGGTTCAAAGGGAGCCCTCATGCCTCCTCCACACCCTCTGAGTCCTGAGCTCACCAAAGACCAGGTCTTCTTGCCCACCCTGTTTGAGATTAGCCTGATGTAAGTTCTCTGTAGCTAGTATAAGCTTATAGTTTCACCATGGCAGAGGGCTACCTCTATCCCAGCCACCAAGATCTAGCTGCAGTCTGTCTTGGTTACTTCGGTTACCTCTTGTGTCTGGGAGGTGATCTGGGGTTCCACCTCAGTTGAAGCTCCTCATAATTTGGTCCATCCTAGTTAGTTTCATTAGAAACAAGAGCATACGAAATATAATAGCGATTTACACATGTTCCTCAAGAGTTTCAGGTGAGCAGCAGGCATGCCTTCACGGTCCCAGAGCCCTACTCAAATCCACTTCCCCATATAGCTTGGTTGTCTCACGTCCAACTATAAGCTCCTGTAGTCACATTCCTCACATTCCTGTAGATCTTGCCTTGTTAATCCTTTGTGGTAGTTTGAATGAGAAATGTCTCCCAGACGCTCCGGTATTTGAATACTCTATATCCGATTGATGGCACTGTCTAGGGAGGTTTAGGTGGTACGTAGGTACTGGAGGAAGTCTGTCACTTAAAGCAAGCTCTGAGAGTTTTTATAACCTCGCCCACTTCCATTTCCCTCTCTCTGCGTTGTGCTTGAGGGTGTGAGCTCTCTGCTTCCTGTTCCTGCTACCATACTTTCCCACCATGACGGACTCTTATTCTTCTGGAACCGTAAGCCCAAAGCAATGCTTTCTTCTGTGTTTCATCACAGCGACAGCAAGGTGGCTCACACGCCCTGAATCTTCCTTTTCATCTCAGCTTCTGTTCTACAACACTCGAGCAACTTAGAGTTTTCACCATGCCCCTCTTCTCTCACTAGCTACAGAGAACTTACATCAGGCTAATCTCAAACAGGGTGGGCAAGAAGACCTGGTCTTTGGTGAGCTCAGGACTCAGAGGGTGTGGAGGAGGCATGAGGGCTCCCTTTGAACCTAAAAGGTCCTCTGTTCAGAAGATGCAGATAGCAAGGACCTTCTCTACTATGCCAAGGTCCTCTAAAGACCCACACACACCTTCAGCCATGAGCCGTGAACTGGTCTAGGAGGTAGGGAAAAGGAGTCCGTGTCACGTGACATTGACCCTGGCATGATCCTGAACATTCTATGAACATGTGACCCTAAATCAGTTTTGTGGCTCTTCTGGAAAGAAAAGCAGCAACTCGAACTCCACTCGGTGCATTCCATTTTTGGCCCAACGAAAAAATTCTAATAGTGAAAGACCTGTCCCTGGAATTGAAAATACGAGTGCCAAAAAAGTGAATAATGAAACTTCTCAATAACTGTTAAAGGTGACAACTGGGTAGGTGGATACCAGATGGTTGCTTAAGAATAATTGCTGGGTGAGCTTTAAAGGTGCAAATTGCTATTCAAAGAACCCTGGGTTTTAGACAAACTCCCACAGACATCTCGCAAACATATCTTCCAGCTGGGTGAATAATGAAGACCAATTCGTCAGGGGTCAGTACTATGCAGTAGGGGAGTATCCTTCATCATTAGTAGCCTAATGAATTATGGCTTTTGTGTGCTCGGGGGCTAGGTTGGTCCGGTGCTTCTCCTTCTTTAGCGAGCACTTAGCAAAGGGCATGTGGATTATCCAAGTCATAGCTTTCAACAATAAATTCCAAGTGCCAGGCTTTCTTCCTAGGCATTTGGGAACATATCCAGGTAGCCACAAAGGAGGCATGTACGTTCATTGTAATTACATTAAGCAGCTAGGACTGGGCAGGTTAGGTAGCTGGAGACACAGAGATACTCGATGGCTAGATATGAAGGCCATTAGGTTTTGGTTCATTAGCACAAATCATTCAGTTTTATGAACTTCAACGAGAATATTATGTATACACGCATCGTGTAAGACACGACTTTTCTTTAGCTCTGCCAAGCTCACCACACATTCAGGTCTTGCTCAGAACTGCCTCTCTAGCCTGACAGAGAAGAAAAGAACAGAATGCTTCTCTGAAAAACAAGTGACGTAAGGCGGGTACAGATGAGCTTGGTCCCCTGGAGTCACTCGTGACCAGAGACCATCCACAGGTATGCCAGTCCCTGGAGGTTCATCAGGGCCCAAGAGCAAACCTTGCCTGCGGGGTATCACTCCACCCTCAAATTGCTTTCTGCACTATGTAGAAATCGCCCAACTGAGAATAACTGACCTATAACATCCAAGAAAATAACTTCATGGCTTTTAAGTAATAGGCCTATCTAAAATAAATAAATAAATAATAATAACAGGCATTTATTTTGCTCTCCAACAGTATGCCAAAAATTTAAGTCCTAACTCACCAAAGAGATTTGTGAGTAGCTCACTGGAGCAAATCTACTTTGTCTTGCCAAAGAAAGTGCTGGAAAATACCCAGTTATGTTGGATCACAGTTTTTAAGACAGTCGATAACTGGTCTAAGTTAGGTATCTAAAATCAGAAAACTGCATATGTAAATTGAAGAAGGCCCGTGGAAGGAAGAGGGTGTGGGTACACTTGTCGTGCACAGGCTTAAAGTTCTCCAAACCACAGTGGGAACCAGAGTAGAGAATTAGAACTAGACAATTCCCTCAAACACCAGAAAAAGCACCCACAGGGTTGCCTGATAAAGCATGCATTTGTGCCTGTGTGAGTGTGTTTCTCTGTGTCGGATGTGTGCACACTGGGTGTAGCCACCATCTCTCACCTGCTGTGAACCAAAAAATAAAAATAAAAAATTTTATTCTGCATCCTCAAGGCTCAAGCTTCTGTCATGGGTTGGTCTAGCTGGAGCCCCTCTCACAGATTATCTGTACACATCTATTCTCACATAAGTGTTGTTAAAATCAGAACCATGAAAGACACAACAGGATTCAATCCATCATTTTGTAGCAAAGCCCAAAACCAAATAATCTTTCGCTGCTGCTGTTAAAATCGCTCCAGTCCTGTGAGGTCAGAGTAGCTCTTATTTTCTTTTGAGCAGTTTTATAAACAAATCTTCACAAAAGGATGTCTGTGAAGTAAACGTTTAAAGGCATATTGAGCTATAGAAATACTCCATTAATAAATATTTAGGGAAAGTCAAGTATTTCTGAATATAGCATCATTATAAGTGAGGTTCAGAGCAAGATCCAAAAGGAGGGTGGGGGTGGGGCTCAGCTGTGGGGCACTTGCCTGGCCTGTGTGAGGTCTGGGACCATCCTCTGAACTTCAAAACAAACAAACAAAACCTCTCTAATTATAAATGTTGAATAAACATTTATTAACAGACAGTAATGAGCTGTTAAATGTTGAGTCAATTTTAATTTGTTGTTTCAGTGTGATGGCTAATCAGGGTTGTCAACTTGACTGCATCTGGAATCAACTGAAATCCAAGCTGCTGGGCGTACCTGTGAGGGATTTTTCTTGATCAGATAATTTAAGCAGGAAGGCCCACTCTGAATGTATGTGGCACCTTCTGGGGACCATCCACATAAGCACTGAGAAGAAGGACAGCTTGCTCTTTGCCTGCCTGCCTTCACTCTCACAGGTGAATTCTTCTACCCTGTTGCTGCAACATCCCTTCACCGATACTAGACTCAACTTCTTCAGGACTTCAGTGCAGTCTGAAGACTAGCAGCTCTCCAGGAATCCTTCCAGCCTTCAGGGCCAGACTGAGACTGAGACATCCAGCCTCATGGACTGAACTACTGGGTCCTCAGCCTCTCCAGTATGAGAAAGCTGTTGTTGGACTATCCAGGTCACATCCTGTAACCAACCTAATAATCCCCTTTTCATATATATTCATTCCCTCAGCTCTGTCCCTTTAGAGAACCTTACCTAATGCATTCAGGAGTCTAAATTTGTCCAAGCAAGGTGAGGGAATTCTTAACTCTTAGCAAACTAAAATGCACTGCAAGCAAAACACATGGGTACAGACCGTTGAAAGGCAACGAGAGAGGCATGAGGAGACGAAGACATGCCTGAGTCAGGATAGAGAGACAGCAATTATGGGACATGGGAAGGGAACGTAAGTAGCCCTTCCCTCTAGCGTCGAATTCAGTGGTCCTCCATCTTCCTGAGGCTGTGACCCTTTAATACGATTTCTCAATTGTGGTGACTTACATTTTTGTTACTACTTCAGATCTATGATTTTGCTACTATCATGAATCGTCATGTGGATATCTGCGTTTTCCAATGGTCTTTGATGATCCCTGTGAAAGGGTCATTTGACACCCTCAGGGATGGAGACCCACAGGTTGAGAACCTAATGGTCTAATGGAAGCCCCTTGCCATCTGAGAGGCAATTCCAACACTTAACCCTCGCTGTGAAGGCTAAAGGCATACAATAATTGCTCCATTCGCGGAGGACATTCACGTTAAGGAAACAGTGACCCAGGCTGGATGTGTATGACTTTGGACCTTACCTCTTTCCTTTCCTAAGACATCAAGAAATCTCAAACACAACTGTGACACAGTGAAAACAGCCTGCTTTGTCGTGTGGGGCCAGCTAATCCTGTCAGGTGCTCTGTGGGTTCTGTCAGGTGATTTCATTAGCTCCCTTAGCAACATTTGGATGACAGGTCACTGCAAACCCCACCAAAACATTAAACCTGACTACGTAAAAACAAAGCGGCAGCAAGCTAGGAGCTGTGACTACCCCGGAGAGCTCATACCCACATTGGTTATGACTCATTAGCTGTGACTCTTCGAGAAACCTACAGCCACACTCTCCCATACGTCTGTCAGACCTCTGAGAGTCTCTTCTCGAACCTCATGCTTAAAATATATTCAGACATCCACCCTCAAACCCCAAATCTACCTCATTCTGGCTACCTCCTCTCTGCATCCAAGCTATAAATCTTGGCCTGAGCTGAGGTCCCTAAAAGTCTAAGGGTCACTGAGGGTGACAGGAGGGAGTTGTAGCCCAAAGAGCTGGCATCCCCGTTGATTGCTATAGAAAAGATGAGCAAACTGAAACACACAGGAGGTGGTGGTACACACTTTTAATCCCAGCACTGGGGAGGCAGGGACTGGTAGATTTCTGGGAGTTCCAGGCCAACCTGGTCTGTAGAGATAGGTCCAGGACAGTCAGGGTTATACAAAGAAACCTTGCCTCAAAATTAAAAATTGAAGTGAGTCTCAATACTGGGAAGTCACTTTACAAATTCCAAGCCACAAACAAAGGTTTGGATATCAATCATTTGCACTCCACTGTTACTGTGTGCCAGACACTGCTAATCCCACCCGTAGAGAATAAGACTACTGTCATAATTCAAGGGCAAATTTGAAGAAGCTTTATTAAATATTGACTGGGATGGACACTGGCTAGGTCTGTCTTTGGGTTCTTAGAAAATGGCCCCAAGTCATGTTTTGCAGGGACTTAAAAGGACAAAACTCTGAATTCACTGCATTTCTCATCAGTTCCAATCAGGGGCAAGTGTACACCTTGACATCATTTCCTTCCTACAAACCTTCTGCCAAACTGCAAACAGAACTCTTAACCAGCAAGATGTTTTCTTGTTTTGGTCTCACAGTGCCATGGAGAAAGTGCATAGGCGGAGGTAGATGCCCACTAAGCCATGATTTGCTCTCTTTGTGCTCTGAGACAAAGGTCACTGAATGAGGTGAAAGTCCAGTGTGTGCCGAGTATCATATCCAAAATGATGGGATGGTCCCTTGTCTTAGACACAGAGCTCTAGTCAGTATACAGTTAGTATACTGGCTTTCCTGGGACTGTCTCATCACCCCTGGGGTCTTCACATTCCTCCATCTCGGGCCCAGTTAGCCCAGTTGGTTTCTGGAATAAAGGACTGGCCAACTGAGAGGGGAGGCATAGCTAAGCAGGACTAGGTGATGGGCAGACTGCATCTGGCCTGATGTGTAAACAAGAGCTCATTAGCATATAGATGGAAAGGATGAGCAGGAGGCTTCCCACTGAGAAGGTGCTTACAACCTAGGAATCAACACAATGAGCAGGGTCTCCAGTCCAGGTGGTCTCTAAGGCTCAGCAAGCCTCCCTCAGTTCCCCTTCAAGTAACCACACCTGATGTTTGCTGTCACCCTGGCTGTCTGACTTAACCACACCTGGTTTTATTAATTCATCCTTGCTCCTTTGTCTTGGAGGATGGCTTGTTCTCTCCGTGCTATTTGCTATCTGAGCAGTAGCCTCACACACACACACACACACACACACACACACACACACACACACACACCTTATTTTCTTTCTCTGTCTGGACTTAGTTCTTGTAAAGCCAATAGCGGCTACAGGACAGATTTAAAGGACCATCCTCAAAGGAAACTCACCATCCAAGTTGGCAAAAAATCTGCTTTGTGATAAATCACCTTCTGTGTGGGAAAGAATGGGTTTGGAGAGTCCTTTCTCCACACATCATCTGCTCCAGACAATCTGATCTAGAGCCACCAGCGTGTGTGTGTGTGTGTGTGTGTGTGTGTGTGTGTGTGT
>JADRCC010145749.1:0-10731 GCA_019843855.1 Hylomyscus alleni
TCTCATTGTGTCCTGGATTTCCTGGATGTTTTGGGTTAGGACCTTTTGGCATTTTGTGTTTTCTTTGACTGTTGTGTCAATGTTTTCTATGGTGTCTTCTGCCCCTGAGATTCTCTCTTCTTTCTCTTGTATTCTGTTGGTGATGCTTGCATCTATGGTTCCTGACTTCTTTCCTAGGATTTCTATCTCCAGAGTTATCTCTCTTTGTGATTTCTTAAGTGTTTCTACTTCCATTTTTAGGTCCTGGATGGTTTTGTTCAATTCCTGCACCTGTTTGTTTGTGCTTTCCTGTAATTCTTTAAGGGATCTTTGTGTTTCCTCTTTAAGGGCTTGAACCTGTTTACCTGTGTTCTCCTGTATTTCTTTGATGGAGTTATTCATACCCTTCTTAAATTCCTCTAGCACCATCGTGAGATATGATTTTAGATCCAAATCTTGCTTTTCTGGTGTTTTGTGATATCCAGGACTTTCTGTGGTGGGAGTACTAGGTTCTGATGAAGCCAAGTAGTCTTGGTTTCTGTTGGTAGGATTCTTGTGTTTGCCTTTAGCCATCTGTTGATCTCTGGTGCTGGATGTTTTCACTGTCTCTGGCTGGAGCTTGTTCCTCCTGTGGGTCTGTAAGCTGTGTCAGCACTTCTGGGAGATCAGTTCTCCTCAGGTAAGACCTGTGTGCAGATGGCTGTGGATCAGTCATCCCTCCTGAGTCCTGGGGTCAGAGTATATCCTGGAGACAGGCTGTTCACTTGCAGGAAAGGTGCAGACAGGGTTGTGGATCAGCATTTCCTCCTAGGTATAGACAGAGGTAGAAAGGATCCTGCGCAGCTACCCTGCCACTTCTGAGGCCTGTGCCTCCCAGCTGGACCCACCTTAGAAAGTCACCAGAGAGAAAATGGTGATCTCACCTAGAGTCTGTGGGTTGGAGTACTACCTGGAGGCAAGCTCTCCGCTTGCAGGGAAGGACTGAGTTTTTTGGTTTTTTGTTTTTTTATTTTTTTGTTTTTAAGTATGTTCTTATGATTTTCTGGATTTCCTTGATGTCTGTTGTTTTGTCTTTGTTTTCATTTCTGATTTTAATTTGGGTATTCTTTCTCCATCTTTAAGTTTGGATAAGGGTTTGTCTATCTTGCTGATTTTCTCAAAAAACTAATTCTTTGTTTCATCAATTCTTTGTTCTCTTTGTTTCTATTTTATCTGCCCTTATTTAATTATTTCTTGTCCTCTATTCCTCTTGGGTGTGCTTACTTCTTTGTGTTATAGAGCTTTCAGGTGTGTTGTTAAGTTGCTACTATGAGATCTCTCCATTTTTTTAGGCACTTAGTGCTATGAACTGTCCTCTTAACACTGCTTTTATGGTGTCCCATAAGTTTGGGTGTGCTGTGTATTTATTTTCATTGAATTCTAGAAAAACTTTGATTTCTTTTTCTGATTGACCCAGTTTTCATTCATTATAGTTGTTCAGTTTCCATGAGCTTGTAGCTTTTTCTTGTTGATATCCAGCTTTAATCCATGGTGGTCCACAGGATTTAGGGAGTGTCTTAGTCAGGGTTTCTATTCCTGCACAAACATCATGACCAAGAAGCAAGTTGGGGAGGAAAGGGTTTATTCAGCTTACACTTCCACATGGCTGTTGATCACCAGAGGAAGTCAGGACTGGAACTCAAGCAGGTCAGGAAGCAGGAGCTGATGCAGAGGCCATGGAGAGATGTTCCTTGCTGGCTCACTTCCTCTGGCTTGCTCAGCCTGCTCTCTTATAGAACCCAAGACTTCCAGCCCAAGGATGGCACTAATTGAGAAAATGCCCCACAGCTGGATCTCATGGAGGCACTTCCCCAACTGAAGCTCCCTTCTCTGTGATAACTCCAGCCTGTGTCAAGTTGACACACAAAACCGGCCAGTACAGGGAGGTATTTCAATTTTCTTGTATCTGTTGAAACTGCTTTGTGCTCAAGTCTGTGGTTAATTTTGGAGAAAATTCCATGAGGTGCTGGGAAGAATATATTCTTTTGTGTTTTGGTGAAATGTTCTGTACATATCTGTTATTTGATTTCATTTATATCATGTTAGCTCTGCCTTTATTTGTTACTTAAGTCTTTTTCCCTACAGCATTTAATATTCTTTCTTCAATTTGTATATTTTATGTTTTGATTATTATGTGGTGTTAGGACTTGATTTTCTGGTCTAATCTATTTGTTGTTCTGTACCTTCTTGTTACCTTTATAGGCATCTATTTCTTTAGGTTAGAAAATTTTTCTTCTATGATTTTGTTAAATATTTTTCTGGACCTTTGAGTTGGGTTTCTTCTCCTTTTATTCCTGTTAGTTTTACATTTGGTCTTTTCATAGTGTCCCAGATTTCCTGGATGTTTTGTATCAGTAATTCTTTAAGTTGAACATTTTCTATGACTAATGTATCTATTTCTTCTATAACATCTTTCATGTCTGAGATTCATTCTTCCATATCTTGTATTCTGTTGGTGAAGCATGCGTTTGTAATTCCTGTTTGAATCCCTAAAATGTTCATTCCCAGTTTGATTCTTTGTGTTTTCTTTGTTGCTTGTATTTCCATTTTAAGGTCTTGAACAGCGTTATCCATTCCCTTCAACTATTTGTTTTTTCTTGGATTTCTTTAAGAGATTTATTTTTAAAAGAGAGATTTATTCATTTGTTATTATTATTTTGTGTTTTCCTGGCTTTAAGGGATTTATTCATTTTCTTTAAGGACCTCTGTCATCTTCATATAGTTGATTTTAAGGTCTTTTTCTTGTGTTTCAGCTATGTTGGACCTGCTATGGTAAGGTAGCTGGGCTTTACTGGAGATTCATTGCCTGGCTGCTATTGAGTGTGTTTTTATGCCGGCATCTAGGTATCTGGGCTTGAGTGATTATAGATCTAGGTACTGATTTCTAGGTTTGTCTTTGTTGGGTGGATGCTTTGTTCCTTTGTTTCTGTTTCCTCTTTGGACTTTCAGATGACTGTGGGTTACCTGTTTTAGTAGAATGTGTGGGTAGTGTGTTCACAAGGAATGCCTACTGGTGTTGGGGACTAGGATATAGTAAAAAGTGGGTTGATGGAACTCAGGAGAGGATGGTCTGTGGAATCCACAGAAGATGTGGGCAGAGGAGGGAAAGAAGCTGAAGTTGGTGATCTGTTGCAGCACAAAAGTGAGAGGTCAAGTCTAGGTGAAGAGAGAGAGAGAAGTTTTGTGGGCAGCCACTAGGTTTTCTGGCAGTCATGCCTGTGGTTGAGCAGAGGATCTGCCTCAGTTGGGATACAGCAATGAGTTGGGGAAATGAGGTGGTGGGGTAGTAATCTGTGGGATCCACACATGTGGGCAGAGGGGGCAAGGGAGGCTGCAGCTGGTGTTCTGTTCCAGCATTTGGGACAAGCCTGAGGAATTGGGTCTAGTACAGCAGTTCTCAACATGTGGATTATGACTCCTTTGGGATTTGAAAGACCCTTTGACAGGGGTCACCTAAGACCATCAGAAAACACAGATATTTATATTATGATTCATAACAGTAGCAAAATTACAGTTATAAAGTGTCACCAAAAATATTGTTATGGTTAGGGGGGGTGGTCACCACAACATGAAGAAATGTATTAAAGGGTCTCAACAATGTAGGACCGTGAAAAGCAGCCTGGTTTCTGGTTGAGCTAAGGTTGGAAACCCTAGTGATCCTGCAGGGGATAACCCTGCAAGAAATGGTAGGTGTTTTGCCATGCTCCTGGACACCAGGTTCCTGACACGAGGCTGCAGCCCTCCATAATTTTGTGGCCATCAGTCATGTAAGGGCAATGCCCCAAGCCCCTCCACAGGTAGAGATCGCCGTTTTTAAAAAGATTTATTATTTTTTTAAATTTATTTTATGTGTATGAGTACACTGTAGCTATACAGATGGCTGTGAGCCATAATGTGTGTGGCTACTGTTGAACTCAGGACCTTTGCTGGCCCCGCCCCGCTCGCTCCGCCCCGCTCCATCTTAATGAGGTACCTAAAGGCCTGGAGGCTTAGCCAATGAACTCCCCTTCCCAGACACTCCTCCCTGCAAAAGTTATTTAGCTTCAGGCCTACTGTGAGAAAGGGGGTATGGTTTTACTCATTGTCACTCTCTGCCATGACAATAAATGCCTTAAAACCATCTCTTTTCATTGGGATCCTCTGTGGAGAGCAATGGAGGAGGTCTTTGCGTAAAGAGCCTTTCTAATCTCCTGCAGGAGGCCTCTAGTGCTCCCAGCCACGACCTCCACCAAGCCAAGCTGCCCGCTGGACAAACCAAGGACTCCTCCCTGCTCCTATTTTCCCTTTTGGCCCCAGGCTAGATCTGGCCCTCAGGGTCCCCACTCCATTCTCAGCTCTTCTGTCGAATACAAGGGCGCCTAGGGTGTACAAGAGCCTGAGAACCAAACAGCCCTGGCCTCCGCGCAGGCCTGAGGACCTCCAAACCAGCTCTAGCAGTCTCTGAGACCTCAGACAGCGTTCCCCACCCCCAAAGCAGTGTCCAGTGGCTTCACAACGCCCTGCACTGGTGTAGGGTAAGCGCAGTCAAAACTCCCTTGTCCCACTTCCACCAGTGCCCAGAGTCCTGTGGAGGAGTGGACGCGGGACACCCCTTAACCCAGCACAACATTAGGAAGGTTGAAAAGAACAGTGCCATGTAAAGAAATAGTTAAGTACTAGCAGATTTACTGAATTATACACACACACACACACACACACACACACACACACACACACACACACAGAGTTTACTACTTAGAATACAAACACTAAGGATAGTCTGTAGAGAGGAAAAAGAAGGGGAAAATAATTAAAATTATATATATATATATGCATATATATATTATTATCTCAAAAATAACCCAATAAATAAGAGGGAAATCATACCTGATATTGGAAACTCAGCCAACTCCCAAGGGCTAGTGAACACTTGGATTCTGGAGGAGAATCTACAACCACCACTTTACTAAAACAGCATGATCCCTAATTACACTGTATTTGCTCTTATAATCAGAGATGACCATTATAGAAAACCATAGAGAATAAAAATGCAAAGTTGTGGAGCCCAGGCCCAACTGATACATCTATAAATCAACCCTTGCACATAAGGCTCAGGGATCATTGCAGAAGAGGAAGAATGTAAAAAGTCTGAGGATCAGGGAGTTGGCTGTGAAACTGTATCTCCTAGAAATGTCACAAGCTACACATATAGCCTCACCAACATGACTTTCGAAACACAAGCTGAACCAGGACAACAGTAGATATGCTAACATGTAGGGGTTTTGGGGAGGCTTAAAGCTTAAACCCAACAGAAGAACCACAGGCTAAGGAATGCTGAAAACAGGAGAACTAGTCTTCCCCAGATAAGAACACACCAATTGGTTATCCAATACAAAACCATCAGCTCTGAAAGAATATATACAAGAAACATTCTATAGACTGAACAGCATGTATTTATGTATTTAGAAATATATGTATGTAACAACACTTAATGAAAACAGAGACCATGAAATTGAAAGGGCAAGGAGGTATAAGGGAGGGCTGGGGATGGGGGTAAGGGAAGGGAGGGAAATTATGTAATTGTATTATAATCTCAGAAATAAAACTAAAAAAAATACACATACAGGGTTAGTGAGATGTCTCTGGGGGTAAAGGCACTTGCCATGAAGCCTGAAGTTCTATACCCAGGACCCACAGGGAAGGAAAACTATCCTATCTACATGAACAAATGAAGTGGATAGTATTTGCTTATTTCATTTGCTTCTAGCTTCAGGAGGTAACAAGTCCATCATTCTTTAGCTTAAAAGACTCAAATGTCACGTTGCTGTATATTATAAACTGACCAATCACTCCTTTTTTCTTGAAGATCTCTGGGTACTTTTCTTTGCCTCATGTGATTCTTATCCCAGAGTCCGATGGGCTGATCCTATCACATCATCTTTCTTTCAGTATTGTTTCTTACTAAGCTCTGCATCTTAGCATTATGAACGATGCTCCCTAGATATATAAATATGCCAATATGATAATCTTCAAAGCACAATGTGACTTGATACTACTACACTTTAAGTATTAATTGAAGGCCAGGAAGCAATTAGAACATAGAGAGAGTATCTTTACAGAGATAAAGAAGTTAAGAGAGGACATTGAGTAGGGCTTCAGTAAATGTAGCTGGTACTCTTAAATGATGAAAATAATTGTGTAGGTACTGGAGAGATGGCTCAGCAGTTATAGCTGCTCTTTTAAAGGGCCCATGTTCAATTCTCAATACCCACAAGGTAGCTCACAACTGTTTGTCCCAGGGTATCCAACACATTCTTTTGGTCTCTGTGGACAGCAAGTCTTTGTGGAGAGCAGGCTTCCATGTGGTGTACAGCGATATATGTAGGGTAAACACTACCATTACATATAAAATAACATTAAAATAAAGGAAAACTGTACAGAGAAACAGCTCATATACCTCAAATCAAGGATCTTGCTCTTGGGAAGAACACAGATATTTTCAAGTGCCAAGCAAAGAGAGATGATGAGACAGGCCCTGTGAATCACATCTAACACATGCCACAGGACAGAAAGATGAACAGACGAAGCCACAAGGAGTGGAAGTTTCTTGAAGATATTTTTCTCCTAAGTGTCTTAAGTGTTAGGAAGTGAGGAGATAAGATGAGGGCATGCTTAAGACCTGCCTTCAACTGCAAGGTCAGAATGTACCAGGTGGTAGATGAATGGCAGATTTGAATGCAAATCCAAATGAAATGTGGGAATAAAAGTTAAGACAGGAAAACACTGAGGATTGTGGAGTTCCTAATAGAACTACCCTGGACAGGGAAAGTGAGGGGTTATTACAGGCTGATAGTAGAAATACCTTCTAATGCTTGAGCAGTCTGGAAAGAACCATATTTACAACCATCCTTTTGGCTGATTAATCCTGAACAATTTTTTTCTAGTACTGTAAATTGAAGCTAGGCTCCCTTGCATACTAGGAAAACTCTACTACTAAACTAGCCCAGCCCCATTTCCCCCTCCTTGATACAGTCTTATTTAGTTGCTCAAGCTGGGCTTGAAGTTGGTGGGTAGCTCAGGAAGGCCTTGAAGTTACACTACTGCTCAGCCTGCAGAGTAACTAGGATTACAAGCATCTGCTACAATGCATGGACAAAAAAAAATATTTTTGAAAGGAAAGTCTCTTAGTTAGCTAGGGTTTCTACTGCTGTGATAAAATACTACAGCCAAACAAAAGTTGGAAAAAGGTTTATTTCAGCTTATAATTGTAGTTCATCATCCAGGGAAGTCGAGGCAGGATTCAAGGCAAGAACATGGTGCTTACTGGCTTGCTCAGAATGTTTTCTTATACAATTCCAGTGCACCTGCCCAAGGGCAGTGGGCTGGACCTTCCCACATTATTAAACAGGAAAATGCCCTTTAGACTTGCCTACAGGCCATCTGGTGGAGACATTTTCTCAACTAAGGTTCCTCTTCCCAGCCAACTCTGGTTTGAGTCGAGTTACATGCACGCACACACACACACACACACACACACACACACACACACACACACACACACACACACACTCCCTCAAACCAAAAATAAAACACAAAACAATCAGAACAGATACTTTAAGCAGCACATGGTCAGAAAAGAGTAGAATGAGAATAATTACGTTTTATTCTTCTGAGATAGTAGGAAATGCCCGACCCATCATAGGCTAGGCAACAAGCAGCTACATGAAGAACATAAATTTGTGGATGAAGATAGAGATTTAAATCATGAACGTGTGGGCTAATGCATACACTTGCATTATCCTTTTGTTATCCAGGGCATCAGGCAAGCTAGATAACTAGGCTTGATGTGGTATACTATCTTTGCTGTTATTTTATCTGAGACCAGGGTCTAATGTAGGCCATATGTCCTCACACTCATTGAGTGGCCAAGGCTGGCCTTCAACTGTTCATTCTGCTTCTGCTTATGGGAAAATGGGTACTATGGTGCATTTGTACAACGATACTTTGAAAAGAATGAACACTAACCCTTGAATTAAAGTAATGGGCTGATTCTGAGGTTTCAAGATGAGCCAGGTGGGGGATAACACACTGCTCAGACCAAAGTTCCTGTTAGACAAGGTACTTTGTGCTCAGCAAACATCAGATTCAACAGATTGACTGTGTACTCCAAACCCACTTCTCCTGCTATAACTCCCTGAAGAACTCTATGTTTCTAGCTTCATGTGCCCAGTAAGGTGAAAGAGAAAGCTATGAGATTTAGGCCAGATTGCAATAGATCAGTAGAATGGACAGGCCATGGCCATGAGGGAGACTAAAAAAATCAGAAAGGCTGCTCAGAAAGTGGTAGTATAAAGGACAACGTCATTAAAAAAAATAGCATTGTAGTAGGTATGTTAATGCACTTAAGATTTTAATCTTTTGACTGAGTACACTAAAATGAGTTTGTTTTTAACTACCAGGAAACAATCTCTACACATTAATTGTTACCACTGATTTTTGTTGGGTCACAGAATTATGACCCAATAGTGTGATAAGTGGTCACACTGTTGACGTAGAAAGGAAAAAATACACAGCAGTCTGCATCAAGCTAAGTCACAAGAATTTTATCTACCATGCCCCTTTAGAGATATGTCTGGCACCAGTATATAGAAGGAACAACTGCGCTGTGGGTCCAGCTGTGTACCACTCTAAGGACTGGGATTGCAGGTGTTCGCTACAGTGCCTGGCTTAGGATATTTTCTGGAGGAGGAATGCTATTATTTGAACTCAGGGCACCATGCTTATACCCTTTTCCAATGGGCTACATGCCCAGCACTGGTATTTTTTTAAAGATTTATTTATTATATGTAAGTACACTGTAGCTGTCTTCAGACACCCCAGAAAAGGGCATCAGATATCATTATAGATGGTTGTGAGCCACCATGTGGTTGCTGGGATCTGAACTCACAACCTTCAGAAGAGCAGTCGGCGCTCATAACCGCTGAGCCATCTCTCCAGCCCCCAGCACTGGTATTTTTATTCTTTTTGCAAAGCTATACAGTAGGAAATAAAGACATTCTTTTTTCATTTGAAGAGACACTATTTATTTTGTTAAAGTCAAGCAAGAGGATCTGTTGATAAGTGGTAAGCATCGAGCATGAATGTGCATATTTGTCAGGGCAGAGTTCAGAGTAAAGCCACAAAAGTTGACCACAAGCAAGGTCAATATATGTACAGAGAGTTCCATAGCTGTGCCCATGCCCACGCCTATGCATGCCAAGGACCAACCATTAGCACCAGATTGTTTCTTATGCAGTAATATCACAAGTCATAGACATATGTACATGGACTCTCTGGAATTCTTGGGTCCCTGCTAATCAGATATGGAACAGGCAAGCAGGGAATGGATAGGGAGGTCATAATTGTTATGTGCTTTATTACAAGCATGCTAGAACACTACATATTGTTTCCCATAACAGACAATATTGAAGCAACATGAAAAAGCAGGTTACAGACAAACAAAATTCCATTACTCACATGTTACACACATCTCATTAAAATGTTCACAACACTGTATTTGGGGGTAAAGAAGCACAAGTAAATAGCTTGGTGTAAATTAAAAACAACAGTCTGCAATTCCTTGGAAAGTTTGTGGAGAGCCAGCATCGTGTTTTCTGACATGACCCCACATTCACAGCAAGGGATGACCAAGTGGAAGGACAAAGAGGCTGCAGTGGCAGATCAGAGACTTCAAAAAGTAGAGTAGCTTCATTTAATAGGAATCAACACTTTTGCAAAGATTTTCTTTTGGCTGACAGTGATAGGCTGTCCACCATGCTATCCGTGGTCTGCAGTACAGAAGCTCGACCATCTTGACTCAGCTGTATGGAGGAAACTGTATCATCTTCACCAGAGCTTATGCTGTCAACGTCTGTTTCTCTGGCTCAAGAAGCATGGATTCTGGTCCTTTAAGACAACTGTGTGTGGGAGTGTGAACACATGCACATATACATGGATATAAGTGTGCATGTGTATTTTGGAGAAGGTGTGGCTACTGCTAAGAGAGGGAAATCTTTGTATCTGCTGCAGTCTCAGGGGAACATACGAATTAAATAATCCCTTGATAGAACAAAGACTAGTGATGCCTAAATATCAAGTCACCGGGGGACTTGTTCATCACTCACCATGCATTTAGTTACATAAACACCTTTTGAACTATACCAAATCTACACACATTTAACCTAAGTAAGTTATACACGCCATTGGTAGCTGAACATTTTTCATGTGTTTATCTGCCATACATACATCCTCTTTGGTGAAGTGTCTAGTCAAGTCTTTTGCCCACTCTTTTTCAAATAATTTCTACTGTTGGGTGTTGGAAGTTCTTTATACAAATCCTTTATCAGAAAGATGTATGAAGGAATGAAGTAGGATAAGCTGCTAAACCTAGAACTCAGGGAGTGGAGGGAGGAGGATCAGGAGTTCAAGGTCATTGGACTATATAGGGAGTTTGAAGCCAATCTGGGTTAGACTCTTCTAAAACAAACAAATAAAGGCAAAGACAAAATGAGCAACAAGTCAGACAAATGATTTACAAATGTCTTTTCTCAATCTCTGTCCTGTCAACTGGAAATGAATAGGATGCCAGTGTAGCTTTAATGAGTAACACTCTATTTGTCATCTGAACTGTTAAGGACAAAACTCTGTTTCAAATGTAACCACTAGTCACTCCACAGGACCTCTGACCACTGGATG
>JADRCC010145751.1:0-12934 GCA_019843855.1 Hylomyscus alleni
TTTTTTTTTTTTTTTTTTTTTTTTTAAAAAAAAGACTTTGAGATTGACAATGGTAACAGCAAAGTCTAACCAGTACTCCCTCTAGCCAGTTAACCTGAGAATTCTTATCTTCAGCTTCCTCCAAAGGCATTTATACCAACTACTTATACAAGAAACGTTCCATTTTCTCCTTAAACTTCAGCATTTTAGGAGCATATTTAGGGGCCAACTTGAAGAAGAAAAGTTACTAATTAAAGAATCATGGTCACTTGCAAAGATTCTTTTTGGTAAGGGGATCTGAAAAGGTAGAGGGAAAAGGAGAACTTAATGCTTATCTGGTGGAACACAGGAATGAGATGCAGGAAAAGGTCAAGGGCAAGTACATTCGGAGCAAACTGTCAGAGTTGGTAGGAAATAGGACTAGAAGTCAGAAACTAGGCTAGGAATCTCTAGTCTATTTCAGCTTCATGCTTCTGGAGGCAGAAATGAAACAAACAGGAGTAACTCATGTGCTTCGAAAACGACTTAAAGATTGTCTTATATAGGTATGTAAAGTAGTTTCTTAAGTGATAAAAGACAGAGAGAAACAGTTGGGTTTTAGCCCAACACATTTGTTAACTTAAAGGCTTTTGAAAGCTTTAGTTTCTTTTTAAAAAATACTTGAGGGCAGACTAGTTGGTCTTCATAGGGCCTTTCGTGGTGTCTGACCTCTTGAATAGAGGATGAGAAAATGAGTTTTGAAAATTTCAGGGTTTTTGTTTTTGTTTTTCATTTAAGAAATTAATGAAAGCAGGATTCTGATGCACTTGGGGTGTCATGTCTGGTGTTGTAGGGTTAAAGTTTTAAGTCTAAGGGTCCAACTTCTGATGAATAAGAATAGCAGTTACACTCAGATCATCATGCAAGGTCTCCTCTCTCAGGTGGCTAGTCTCTCTACTCCCAAACTATTTGGCACATTCTGAAGGGCAGCTTTCCCTATAAGGTGTGGGTTTGATGTCTCAACTCCTGTCTCTATGCATCGTGTTTTCATTTGCCAGGTAAAACTTATTTTGCAGTCTCCTAGCCAAGGAGTTTGTGGAAGATTCTTCTTCAGCGACCAGCATGTAAGGCACCTTTCAGTCAAGCAAAGCTTGTGTTACCAGTGTTAATTGCATAGAAGTTCCCACAGGCAAAACAAAATCCTTAAATTGACTGAAATGAACTTGTATGAAAAGAAGGCTTAAGATGATGGTCAGGACTGCTGTAGGTTTATGGGACGCTGGATTTGGCCTCGTGGTATTTCATCCATTAGTTCATGCAGTGTACAGAAGTAAAAATCTCTCTGAAATGTGGGTGGGTGCATGAATGAAATAACAAATGGACAAATAAAAGAACAAATCTAAAAGCCCCCGAGATGATTCACCCCACCTCCTTACCATGGTTGTTTCCCTACTCAGTACTAAGGATGCAACCTGTGACTTCATGCATGCCAGGCAAGCTCTCCACCACTGAGCTACCTTTCCTAGTCCCCGCTAAGGCTACTCACTCTTTTGTGGTAGCAATTTTCAGACACTTTCAGAGCCCCAGACACATGCCAGTATTTCTTTTGGACTGTATCTTGTGCAATATTTGGAGTTTCTACTTTCTGTAGTTGGAATTTTCTTATTCTGTTTTACGACTTCAGAGATCTAATTTAGCTTTAGTTCTGTATCACACCTTCCATTAGAGTCCAAGACCATACAGGGGTGAGGAAAGAATACTAGCATCTAACATAATTTCGTATTAAGCATCATGGAGAAATTATTCTTTGAATTAAAATATTAAATTTATTACTTTTCTTTCTTGTGTGTACAAGTATATGACTATGTGTGCATGCATGCCATTGTGGATAGGTGGAGGTCTGCGAACAACTTTGAGAAGGAGGTTATTGCCTTCCACCTTGTTGAGGGAGTGTCTGTCTTGTCTGTGCCAGTGTGGAGAATACTCCAGGCTATCTAGTTCACAAGCTTCTCACCTGTCTGTGTCTCCCATCTTAATGAGTGAGCACTGGAATTATATGTGCATGCAAACACACCCAATATTTTATATGATTTCTGGGGATCAAACACAAGTCATTATGCTTGTGTGGCAAATGGTTTTTCATAACGAACCATCTCCTTGACCTTTTCTTGGAAATTTGAGTACAAAAAAATAAACTGTCCCTCACACTATGGTGGAAAGAATGTGGACTT
This sequence comes from Hylomyscus alleni, assembly GCA_019843855.1. Lineage (NCBI taxonomy): Eukaryota > Metazoa > Chordata > Mammalia > Rodentia > Muridae > Hylomyscus > Hylomyscus alleni. The sequence continues at coordinate 2,190 of JADRCC010145751.1, forward strand.
TTGAATCACAAGACATCCAGATTTGAATCATAGCACTGTCATTTACCATATAGGTTAGATATATTACTTTTCACAGAATCTTTAATTTTCAACATATATGAAGAAGAACAATATACCTAAGGTTATTTCTGAAGATCAAGTAATATTGAAATACAACTTTGTCCCAAATGGTACCATAGTAGGTACTCAATAAAAGACAGCTATTGAAACATGGAGAAAGCTTAGCAGTCTGGAACTCCACTTGAGACACACACAAACACAAACACACACACACACACACACACACACACACACACGTTTCACAGAAATTCATTTAGTAATCTTGGACTCCAAGCTACATTAAGTGGCAGGTATAACACGCTCCAAACAATGCAGTGGGTTGCTCCTCTCTAGCAACTCCTTAGTAACTCACCTTTGGTGATCAAATCCATCCTGAACTCAGTGAAAAGCAACAATCTAGCCTAAACTGAGTAACACATCTGGCCTCACAATGGACTTTCAGGGAATTTTTTTCTACTTACTGTAAATCTTATGCCTATGCATGATTGGGTATGCAAATGATTAAAGTCAAGTGCATCATAGGAAAGGACATACACAATGAGTACTAACATAACCCATGCCTGTCAATCAAAGAGCAGAGCACTTACACTCCATCCCTAGCAACTTGCTCTTCCATCCCAGTAATGAGGTACTCTTGAGTACTCTAATTCAGATGGTGTACTGTTTCCCTGCAATGTATCATTTATGTTGTTTTATATTTTTTACTTTTACACAAAGTTACCTTGCTACTCTGTTATTTGTGTGTGTTTTGGCCTTTTTAAAAACATGCCAAGAAACATAGACATCGGGTCCAGAGACTGCAGATTACACTATTACTTTAATATATTATACTTAGATAATATTTTGCATGTTACAAATTATCTCATACCTTCTTTCATCCATCTCAATTCTATGATTTGATTTATATGTATATTATACAAAAGTATAATTGTGTTACTAAACATTGATATCCAAGACTCAAGTTCAATTTGGAGCTTGTCTCCAGGTACTAACTGTTCATCTTGAACCTGAGCTTCTACAATTTCCACATTTCCAGGAGCCAGAGAGTTTACCCAATTCTTTCTGAGCCTTCAGCAACCACTAGGCAGACAAGAAAATTGCATAAATTCTATACAGGAGGCTACATCAGTGTTTCTCAACCTATGGCAGCTAGTTTTCTCAGCTACTTTAATTGTGAGGTATTACCTTTAATGAATGAATCATCTCTGCAGCCCCTTTCTCAGTATTTTTAAGGAAAGCCTTTTTTTCCGTTTTTAATTTTTTACATTTATTTATTCAGTGTGTGTGTGTGTGTGTGTGTGTGTGTGTGTATTTGCGTGTGTGTATGTATGCGTGCACATGCATGCATGTGTGTAAGATAAGACAACAGGTAGAAGTTGGAGTTGGTCCTTTCCTTCCACCTTGTGAATTCTGGGGATGGAACTCAGCTACTCAATCTTGGCAGTGAGTGCCTTCGACTAGTAAGACATCTCCCTGACCCAGGAAATTATTTGAATGGGATAATTTGGATCTTTTTTTTTCAAAGTGCCCCTGAAAGTGGTAAGGTTTAGCATTCCTAGTTCCTAGAAATATCCTGGTGATTTGGCCTAGCTCAGAAGCTTGGTGGTGGCGGTGGTGGTGATGGTGATGGGGTAACAAGACCAGTTCAAGACACTGTTCTGTGAAATTGCATTTATGAAAAAACAAAGTTCTCTTTAAAATATGTATATTGATTATTCTTTGTTTTCTTATATCTAACACTTAATGCTGCTGCCTGGTATGTACCCTCTTACTTTTGGATGAGCTGAAGACCTAAATCTCTTAACACCAATACTTTCATTTATCTAAATGGGGAAATTCTATAGAATGAAAGTTTGGGCTCAACAAGCTAGGCTTCATCACCTGTCCCAAATGGTGAAAAGCAGAGAAAGACTAATTCAGTATACCACATTGCAAAGAGGAAATTGTAAATAGGTCCAATGTCCCCAAGTCTAGTGGGATAGACATAAGAGTTAGATTTCAATAGGGGTCAAGAGATATGTATAATTAAGTGATACACCCACCCTTAACCCATTACTCTCTGTGCTGGTTAATGTTTGACAATTTGACACAATCTAGAGTTATCTGAAAAGAGGGAACCTCAACAGAAGAATTGTTCCCATTGGATTGGCCTATGGGCATGTCAGTGATTATTATTACTATTATTATTAATTAGTGATGATTAGTGTGGGAAAGCCCAGTCCATGGTAGGCAGTGCCTTCCCCAGACAGGTAGGCTTGGGCTGTACAAAATGTATCTGAACATGAATTTGGGAGGAAGCCAGTAAGCAGCATTCCTCTGTGGTCTTCGCTTTAGTTCTTGCTTCCAGGTTCCTTCTTCGAGTTCCTGCCCTGCCTTTCTTTTATAATAGACTATAAGCTGTAAGCTAAAATAAATCTTTTCCCCAAATTGATTTTGCTTATGGTGTTAATTATAGAAACAAACTAAAATGCTGTCTCAGCTAGTCTGTCCTGTGAGGTGGTCTGATAAAATGTCAGATTGTTCATCTGTTAGTTACTGGGGATGCAAACTTGCCCTTAGAGATAAGTGTCCTCTTCTTGTGGAAATAGTGTCTCCTGTGAGGTTTTCCTGTCCCTACAATTCAAGATAACTGCAGGTTCAGTACAATGACTTGTCTCTGTGCAGTCAGGCAAAGTAAAAGAGACAGAAACAAAATGAAAGGCAGAGATGTCAGACTTACATCCTTCTTTTAGTTACCTGTGGACCCAAGTGAGGGGTCAATACTTTTTAGAAAAATTAGTTTTGACATGCCTGTTTCGAGTGGTGCTGAAATTGGGATAGTTATTACAACTTCAGATGCCTTTAGGTGTTTCTTATAGAACTAAGATCATTTCCTGGAGAAGGCTTGACTTTCTGGAGCTCAGATCCTTGGGGTAAGTTTCATATTACCTATGACTGGAAAATTCAGATCATGGGGAAAAAAAATAAGCGCTTTGGTCAGATCAACTACACAAACACAAGTGTGATAAATGAAAAACACAGTGTTAGTAATAAAGTGAACCCCAGGCTAAAATTCAAGGCTACTTACTATGTGATGTTAGGTAAATCAGTCTACTTCTCTGAACTTCATGTTCTTTCCTGTTAAATCAGACACAATGGCTTATCTGCCACACACAGTTATTCTGAATATGAGAAACTGTAAAAACAAACAAAACAAAACAAAACAAAAAAACAAACAAACCACTGTAAATTTTCTCTTAAAGGTCACACTCCACTAAAATGTAATCTGTAGTCTCTGGGCCTGATGTAAATGTAGCACAGCCCTGTGTAATAATATGTAGCATGTGTTTTAATGCTATTTGCTTGATGGCCTGAACGATGGGGCTGAAAAGCATTGCTGAGGACATAGATGCAAATGACATTCTGCCACCAGTAAGGCTTTCTGTTCTTGAATGAAAACTGCCTCTTAGGGAGTAAGAGTTTTCCCATATGCTCATGCCCTCATGAGTAGCCACAAAAGGTATCGTAAAGCAATTATTCCATGTTGTGCTGTCTCGCTTGTTTATAGCAAGAATATCTATACCCTTATCATTCTTTGTGGGTTTCTGCAAACATTTCTTTGTCAGTTATATGACTACAGTCATTTCTTCCATGGAGTAAAAGATCTGCTGTTCTGCCTCCTTTGTGTGTGTTTAATTTATTTTTTTCTAAATACTCCTGGCTGCCTTGCTTATATAAATGTACTCTAGCATTGTATTTTACTGAGCCTTCCACCTAGAGAAGCTGTCTTCTTTCTGTCAAACTCAGACCACTTTTGCCTTCAAAACCCTGCTTAAAATTCATCTGTGCAGAGTGCTTAATCCATTAGCAAAGATTTGGTAAGCCCTGGCTTGAGGTAGGCCCTGTGGGGGCTAGGACAGGGTCCTGTCCTTCAAGGAGAATTGAAGGTATGATGGGGAAATGAGACACTTGCACAGAATGGGGATGAATTAGTAATCATGAATAACATGCTGTGAGTGGCAGGTAAGCTGTGCAGGCAGGGAGTCCTGGTGGAGAACACTGCAGGCAGGCAGGCCACATCAGAAGGTAGAACATGAGCTAGGTCTTGGATGAGGCCTAAGAAGATAGAAATGCTATTATCATATGTAGTATACATGAGCTGAATTATTGCAACATATTTCATAAATGTAAACAATTAAATGTAATCAACAAGGACTGGGGAAAACAGCTCTGTGAATAGAGTAATACCAGCGCAGTCTTGAAGACTATAGTTCAAATTTCCCAAATTGACATAAAAAGATGGGAAGGTCTGGTGGCTGCTTGTAATCCCAGCACTTGAAAAGGAGACAGGGCATCTCTAAGGCAAGCTAGTTAGCTAGAGTAGCAGGAATCAGAGAGCTCTTGGCTCATGAAGAGATCCTACTTTAATAAATAGAGTGGAGAGTGATTCCAGAAGGCACCTGACATGACTTTTCATATAGAGATGCACACTTGCTGGAGCATGCATTTCGACACATAAAACACATGTGCGCGCGCACACACACTCTCACACACACACACACACACAAAGAAAATTATCAGTATAGAATTGAAAAAAGGAGAAAGCATTGCTTTCCAAATAGGTAGAAGAGATGATAGGAAGGAGACAAAGAGAATGGAAACTGAAAAGGGACAGTATAAGGCAAAGAAGTGGGGATGTAGACACTTGTTCCTGAATAGTGAGAACCCCAGAAGCAGCAGTTGCAGAGGCCTTGTGAGTGTCAGCACAGCTGAAAAAGGAGCTCAGGGTCAAATGAAGGGCTTGGGTATCACTGTTCTGTCATAAATGTGAAGTTGTTAAAGATTACTATATAGGAAGATGACCTGATATAACCCATGTCTGAGTATACTCATCTAAGTATCAGACTCATCTAAGTCTGAGTATACGTGATAACCTTGGAGTTGGAGGTAAAAAATGGTGGCAACAGCAGACAGGCAAAAGAGACTGCAACTTCAAGCTGGCTTATCATTCTCCCCCTCCAGGATTCCAATAGTCTGCATGCCTAGCTCTCTCTATGAAGTTTCATTTGGGATCTGATAATAGGTGGGAGGTAATTTTGAGTACAGAACATGGATTTTTGATGCAGTCAGACCTAGATGCAAATTCATGTTGTATCACTTAATCCCTGTGGATTTGTACCGATGATTTTAACCCTGTGAACCTTGGTTTTCTCATAGTTGAAATAGCCTCAATAGATACTCACATGGAAGTTAATGAGAAATGCTGTCACACAGGAGATGAATGTTAAACTAGCATTCCTCACCTCCATTCTTTCTGTTATCAGTGTGGCCCTGAGCACTCTTTTCTTCAGAGGAGGTGCTACCTATAAGGAGACAGTTATCTCTTTCTGCATCACTGTTTTGAAAAAAGTCCTTGGCTGTCTAGCAAAATGCCTGACTATGCCAGCCTCATTCCCCTTACTCCCATAGAAGAATTCATTCATCCCATCAACAAAAGTTTATTTAAAGCCTATTGTATGACATGCACTGTCTTGTAGGGAAAGTAATTGTGGTGGCTTGAATATGCTTGGACTGTGGGAAGTGGCACTATTAGGAGGTTCGGCCTTGTTAGAGGACAAGTATCATTGTCAAGATAGGGCTTTAAGGTCTCTTATATATGCTCAAGTCTGGCCAGTGTGATCTAGACCTTCCTCCTGGCTGCCTGCGGAAGACAGTATCCTCCTAGCTGCTTTCAGATCAAGATATAGAACTCTCTGCTCTTCCAGCGCTGTGTCTGCCTGCATGCTGCCATGCTCCCCACCAGGATGATAATGGGCTAAACCTCTGAAACTGTAAGCAAGCCCCAATTAAGTGTTTTCCTTTATAAGAGTTGCCTTGGTCATGGTGTCTCTTCACAGCAAGGACACCCGATCTAAGACAGCAATGCACAAAATTAAACCCAAATCTGTGTCATTATAGAACTGATATTTTATTTGTGGCTGCAAAAGAATCTCACAATCGATAAATAATCAGTATGTCAAATGGTAAAGGAGGGAACAGAGTATATTGGAACGTTGGTCAATACTAGATTTCTTATTAAGTGACACCGTAGAAGAGGCTTGGAGTAAGGAAGAAGCCAGGTAGCTATACGGGACAATAGCTTTCCAGCAAGGAGGTCATGCAGAGGGGAGGATTTTTAAGTGACAGCATACTTCAGTGCTTTAAGGAACAATAAAGGGCCTAACATGTTTGGAACATGGTAAGTGTGGTGCTTTCAAAGATAAATGTCCCCCATAGATTCATGTATTTAAACACTTGGTCCCAGGGGAGGGGCACTGTTTTTAAAGGTTGTAGAACCTTTAGGAGGTGGAGGCTTACTTGGAGGAACTGTGCCACTGAGGGTAGCTTTTGAGAGTTTCTAGCCTGCCCCACTTCCTGTTTTCCCCCTTTGCTTCATGTTTGCTATTGAACACAGGAACTCTCAGTTTTCTGCTCTACTTACCCGCTGCTATGCCTCTCCTGCCACTATAGATACTCCTTCTGGCACTATAAGACCAACAAACCCTTCCTTTTATAAGTTGCCTTGGTCATGGTGTTTTATCACAGCAACAGAAAAGTGACTAATACAGTAGGCAGAGAGAACAGTATTAGGACAGGAGGCCATAAATAAGCTCAGTATTCAGATAAGGTAGACCATGGTAAGCACTCAGAAAAAACCAGTGAGCCACGGCAGGATTTGATGCAAAGGAGACTGACATCATTTTAACAGAATGACTTTATAGGGACTATGTTGTAGAGCAGGAGAAACAAAAGGGCTTAGACTTGGTAATAGGCTTTAGCAATCCAAGAATCATCCAGGTGTCACAGCATTAAGGGTATAGACCAGGGTGATGACAGGGAGGTGGTGAGAAATAATCGGGCTCTGGATATATTTTAAAGGTTTAAATGACACTATTCACTAACAGATGGGGGGGGTAAGGCATTCAAGGATAGTCTCAAAGGGGTGTTGTTGTTGTTGTTTTTCTTTTCTCTGAGCAATGGGAGAGTGGAGTTGTTGACTGAGCTACAGAATACCAAAGCATGACACATTTTCGGAGAGAAAGTCATGCTTTGGCTATGTTAAGTTGAGGTGTCCATTAGACATCTGAAAGAAAATGGATACAAAGAAGATGGATAGTCACATCAAACAGTCAGGGGAGGGTGGTGAATACATATGTGTTCTATTTAAATATTTAATACATTTTATACATAAAAGGGGACTAGCATTTGATAAGTACAAACTCTGTAAACTATGTAACTTTTCTGCATTTCTACCATGTACTTGAGAACTGCTCTATGTGGTTACTCTGATTCTCTTTGGGTAAAATCCATACATATGGTGTGTGTGTGTGCAAGTGCATGCACGTGCGTGTGCGTGTGCATGTATGTGTGTGTGTATATGTGTGCGTGATCTGAAATTCTATAAACTTTGACAAATAGATTCTGAAGGATATCATACACCTAATATGCTACTTTGGAACAATTATAGAGAGGGACTCCCACTGAACTTTTCTGAAGAAAGATGTTTTCCACACGGAACTTAATTGTCTTGAATCACTTCTCTGGTAATCTCAGCAACTGTGGCTGACTAAACAGTTCTCACTGGAGTGGACCCTGGCATTCAGAGGAACTTCATCACCACCTTTTTTTCCTCTCAGGACTTACTCACTTTTCTTTTAAAAATTTCTCCTTAGTTGTCTACATTTGCCTCCCTCTCCCTTATGATGAGGATAGATAAATTTCTAAATCTCATTGCATATTTGACATTCATTTTCTTTCATGTCGATGCCTTTTTGTACATCATACATTTTGCATTCATTTTCTCTCGCTAATCTGCCTGCTGTCAGTTTATTTAATAGACTCAATTACTGAAAGCCCTGAGAGAGTAGAGCAAAACTCTTCCCTCTTCCACACATCCCACTTAAGCACAGCTATCTTACAAAGCATCTCTTCTAGAAGTATATAATGCCATCTTTCTTTTCCACATGAGAAAACTGAGGTGGTCTGAGACAAACAAAAATCACTTGTATTCAATCAAATAACTGAGATGTAAATAATCTAAGATGAGAACCTATCTCCAAAAAACCCATAATTCCCCTCGGCTACCTGCAATCACTAAGTGCACCATAGTTACCCCTCTGATCTCTATGCCAATAAAGGGAATGTGTACACTGAGTCTTGATTTATCAAGCTTTGAGGGGATGGGGGATACTTCTGGTTAAAAATAATAGCTTGGGCTAATGTGCAGAGGTATGGGAAGACAGTGAATTTAGCAATGTGGTAACATGGCTTCTTTGCAGGTTAGCAAATAATAATGGTAAATGGCAGATTATATCCTGGCCAAGGAGTCCATGCAAGCAAGTCAAGGGTCTGAAAAGGGCAGAATTGAAAACCAGAGTCCATGGGGGGTAGGAACGGTTATATAGAACTTTATTTTTCTGTTTAACTCAAAGGGGCAGTTTTAGCTGGGTGTAGTCATATGGGAATGTAGGTCTAATGTTAACAGGTCTTGTGATTTTATATATATATATATATACATATATATATGTGTATATATATATATACACATATATATATATGTATATATATATATATATATATATATGTCAGAACGCAGCATTCTAAAAACGTAAAAACTCCAGATTTCTAAATGCTAGAATTGAATTTTCTTTTCAGTTCCAAGTTTTAGCCAATAGTACACCAAACACAACACATCTGTTTGCTAAATGTGGCACATAGGTTTATCGTTTAAAGACTTATGCTGTAGGGGACAGGGCTCTGTGGAAACAGAGAGGCAAGCTGAAGCAATGCATCAAAAATCATACAACATATTAATAAAAGGGAACTTGTGGCCTGGGGTTGTGGCTCAGTGTTAGAATGCCTGCCTATTGAATGTGAAACTTCTAGGCACTTCATTAATATGATAATTATTATAACCACATGCATTTCTCTCAGCCCCTGGCTCACTGTGATATTTCTAAAGTATATGAAGTCTTATTTTCTGTCTCTTGGAAATCAAAATGATGTCCTAGGTCAAATGCAGTTCTGAAGGCTTCTAGAGGCAATGGTGCAAAGGGAGTCTTTCTTGGTCCACTTATTAAGAGAAAGGGCCGTGGTGAGATGGCATATCCGATGAAGGCATTTGCTGTTCCACTGTCGCACATCTGATGACCTGACTTTGATCCTGGGGACTTATGCAAAGGTGGAATGTGAAAACTAATTCCGCAAAGTTGTCTTCTGACCTCCTCATGTACTCAGCGGCATGTGAGCCTCCTCTCTCTCTCTCTCTCTCTCTCTCTCTCTCTCTCTCTCTCTCTCTCACACACACACACACACACACACAGTGATAAATTTTTAAAAAAAGTTAGTAGAGCATGGGAAGCAGGGACCAGTAAGACCCCTTGAACTTTACCACTCACGAGCACTCCCACTGCATCAGGAGATGGATGTCATTTATTTCCCTCTCATTTTAGAGGAAGGAAAGATAGCCTCTTTAAATTGTGTGAGCAATAAAGTCAACACAGCCAGTGATGAGACTGATAAGGCACAATGTAATAGCTGTTACAGTTTAAACTCTTCATTTTCCAGTTGGAGAAACCAAGCTAGTGCTTCCCCACTCCCTCTGCTCAGAGTGACCCAATAAACTAGTGCTAGAGTGACGCCTCTTGACTTCTGGTCTAGCATTCTTTTCAATAATCCTGGCTGTGATAATTAAGGTAAACCGCTTGGCGGTTGGCGGTTTTCCTAGCATCTAGAATTCCTGGTCTGGACAAGTAGATCTTGAGAGCTGCTGTTGCAAGCCTTTCTTTTCCTCCTTATCTGTGCGATGATGAGATCCTTTGCAAACGTTCTGTTTCATGGGTAAAGGTTAAAAAGAGGACAAAAAGATGTTTATGAAGCACTGAGGCCATTCACTAGGCTAAGAAAGAAAAATGTCTGTGGCTGATATATTTAAAGCTTATGACCTCTGTGCTCTCTGCACTGACCTCTCCACCATATGCTTTTGGTTTTGTTTCTCTTTTGTCTCCTTTCTATATTCTTCTGTTTTTCTTCTCCTTTACGAGTCTAGGTCTTAGGCCTAGCCTTAAGCGCTTTCGTGCATCACTGAGCCTCCTCAGTGACTTTGACTATGCTTGCTTCAAATTAACAAAATTGCTAATTATTCATTTCTCAATTACGTGGAAATGAGTGTACCTACTGGGTAAAAAAGTGGATGCTTGCTCCGCTACAGCTATTTAGTTCTCTAAAATCTGAGACGACTAAGGCTTGTCAATTGTTACTTTTGACAACTAATCTTTTCCATCCTTCATTTCCAGGTCTATTGTTCTGACATTTGCCTTTTTTTTTTTCCCTCTGACCCTGCTTCTGATTGGTGCAGCTGTTGAAGATGCTGCAGTTGCAGCAGTGTACATCTGGAACATTTGGCTGACTTGTTGAACTTACCCCAGGGAGTACTCCAGGGGAAGCATGGGAAGGGTGGAGAGGCCAGAACAGTTGCCTGCAAGGACAGATGCCAACAGTGTCTGGCCATGCTGTGGACCACCCCTGTAAAAATTCACCTCATTGTGACCCTCAGTTTCCCCACCTGCTCCTCGAAGGCTCAAGTTCTTCCAAAACTTCCGCAGCTCTGGAAGAAGATAAACTTTTGGCTGCAGGTTCTCTCACACAGTACTTTTTGCACTGTGAAA